>JAFMPE010152930.1:748-21246 GCA_024759925.1 Ficus religiosa
CCCTAAGGAAAAAGAAGAAAAGTTAGATGCTGCTAAAAGGGTGAGCTAGAGAATCCAAGAACTTGGATCCAATATAAAAAGCTTTTTTTTTTTTTTTTTTTTTGCCCCTCACCCAAAAAAAAAAAAAATTTTCTTTTGCAGAAATACGCTGTCACAATTCACACACCTTGTGATAATCCCACGTTTAATCTATCTGCTCAATTATTGTCCTCTCTCTCTCTCTCTCTCTCTCTCTCTCTCTCTCTCTCTCTCTCTCTCTCTCTCTCTCTCTACATATATATATATATATATATTTATATAGATGGGGTCTTTTTCATAATTGTCCCACTACAACGTACCCACCATGGCTGCCTAGCCATATTCAGAAAACAACTGGCTGCCCAAACAGGGCACGTTTCACACTTGGCTCACCTTTTTTTTTTTTTTTTTTCTTTTTGCCCTCGTGGCACAATATTATGTCCAAAGAGCTAGACTTTAAGATTGTTGCTCATTTTCAAACGAGCATGGAAGGAAAAATGTTATAAATAACATTTTTTAACTAACATTTTTTCTTTTCAAAACCTACTTTAATTTCGCACTTTAATACGGTTTTAAAATCCTTTTTTTTTTTTTTTTCTAAAACCAAAATAGTAAAAGTAAGTTCTTTAATCAATGAAAAATTAACACATTGTCATGCGGTTAAAATCCTCTTTTGAAGATTATTACTGACTAACAATAAGAATCTTTTTTTTTTTTTTTTTTTACATACGAAGTCACTGTCACTGCTTGCATATTAGTATTAATTATGTTTTTTTGTTGCTCATTAAATTGTATATATTAATGCTATCTTTTAGCCAAAATATACATACATATATATATATGTAGTATTAACGATATTATATTTCAAAACATCATCCATCTTCAACAATATTTTTTTGGGCTCTTCATATCCATACCCCCCCCCCCCCAAACAAATTTTTATTGCTTGACACTTTAATTCTTGAGAGGACCATCGTTTCAAAGTGATCATAAAATGAGAAGTATGATATGAAATTTATTCAACGTAATACTGACATTAAAAATGTAGAATTTAGTTAGGAACAAAAATAATTTCTTGGTGTTACACATTTCCCACGTCAATGCGAGCCTTCTTTCTGATTTCAATGTTATGTTGAATACATAATTATGTTGTGTTTCTACATGCCTCGTTGGAAGTATAGAACACCATAACAGAAGTGTATACATGTTAGAAGAATTTGACTGAAAAAAATATATATATCTTACCCGTATTATACTATTTATAGAAGTGACAATTCATGTTAAGAATTGGCATTCCTGTCAACTTTTTTATCTTAATCGTGGCACAAAACATTAACCCAATTACGACATATTAAATTAAATTTCTTAGAAGCTTTCAACTCAAATATGATTTGTTTATTAGTTATGTTAATTATATCAACCCACATACCCTATTCAAACTAATAATTTAGATTGTGATATTTTTTTTTACCATGTTTATTGGTCCACTTATATTTTCTTACAAGAAAAACAATTGAAGTTTTCTTAACAAATTTTGAAATTCTCATTCATCATAAATAATTAATTATGTAAACTTTATTTTAATATTGTGAGAGACATATATAGTGTTACTCTGTATTGTGTAGGTCAATTCAAATCCGATCCATTTATAATTCATGTTAATCGTATCCATTTTTAATTGATCACTTTTTATTTATAAAGAACTCAAACTCTCTAACTTCATGTTATGTCCTAACCCAATTTGCCATATTTTTTAGACTTTTTTACATTAATGCATCATGAACTTAATACACAGTTGGAATTTGCACCCTGAACTTTTAGTTTTAACAATTTACATCTTAAACTTACAAATCTGTATCAATCAACCCAATGTTGATTTTTTATGAAAATTGACACTTAAGTTGTATAAAGACTGTTAATTAATAGTATAAAAGGTAGTTTTCAATCAATACGAACCAAAATATACGAAACAAAGTTCATTTAAAATTTTATATTTTGATAATATTTAATTAAGTTTCCATTTGATTCGTCGATTTTTAAATTGGAGTTGGTTGATTTTTTAAAAACTAGTTATAATTTTTATTAATTTTTCATAAATGGAGAAAAAATTAAATAAAATTTTGAGTTGAAACCTGATTTCCAATATCTTGATCTCAATATATTTGAGTTAAAATAGATAAGAAATTGCATGTTAATTTCTTTTAAAAATTAACATTGAGGTTAATCATATAATATAGGATGCACCGGTGCAAAACAAAAAGGTTTTTTTGGGTTTTTTATTGAACGTTAATTGTCGGAGAGCTCATGGAAGAACAAATTGATTGGAAATCAATATTTCATCAATATTATTATGTGACCCGAATTTCTTCCTTTTTTTTCTTATTTGAATTTAAATATATTTAAAACAAAAAAAAATTAGGTAGAAAAAAAAAGAAAGAAATTGGTTGAATATTTGGCAAAGTTATTTAGTGTGTGTTTGGTTGGTTATTTTGAGTTGAAATATTTTAGTTGTAATAGTAAATTTTTTTGAATTTTCAGAAAAGATAAAAAAAAATTTTGAGAAAAAGATAAAAATTTTTTGAGAAAAAAATAAAAAAACAGTACAGTTAGAGTTAAATTGAACTAACGAAGCAAATAAATCCTAACTTTTAAAGCGTGTCAGCAAGCAAGGACTGTACACTTACGTGTCCTCCGCGGTCACGCAGAGTAACAGAACCGCGTCTGGTGGATTGGGTCCTCTTGATATTTGCTAAATGATTGCTTTGACCAGCTCCAGAGATGACACGTGCTTGTCCCTATCATCCTCATTGTCAACCAAATTGCCTCTTCCACATTTTCACGTGCTTCAGAAATGATGCGTCCCTTGCATTTATTTTCCTTGTCATATGCCTAATAATTTTTACTATTTTTAAAATAATTACAATGCCACGTCACTCCCCCAGCTATCTCAGTCTAAGATCTTGCCACGTTTGACACGGTCTTCTCATCCCCATTCCCCACCCACTAGACCTACTCCTCCTCCATTTCCGTCTCTTTTATGTTTTCCTTATAAAATCATGACATACTAACTAAAAAATAAATAAATTTTTTAAGGTTCGTTTGGTATTTGAGTTGAGTTTGAAAATTTTAAATTTGAGTTGAAAATTTTTATTGACTTTTTAGAAAAAACAAAAACTTTTTCAGAAAAAGACAAAAATTAAAATGAAAAAGTACATTTTAGTTTAAGATGAGATAATTCACCAAACAAAGTCTTATAATACGGTAATTTTATTTTAATTAAAATATGGGTGTTTGGCATATAAACTCAACTCAAGTTAAAATGTACTTTTTTTTTTGTTTTTTTCTGAAAAAGTTTTTTATATTTTCTAAAAAGTCAACAAAAATTATTATTGAAACTTAAAATTTTTAAACTCAACTTATTCACCAAACACCTTCATAGTGTCAATTAATTATGTGTTGTGATATTATTTAGTAAATACAAAAGGTGTCATAGATAAGAGATATATATATTTATGATTTGGTCTTTTCTAAAGTACAGTAGAATTTTTGATTTTTTAGGGAAATGAAACGATATATATATATGTATGTATATGTTTATATTACAGGTAAGATATATAGATTAAATTGCAAAAGCACTTGGAAATGGTCAGGTGGATCCAGCTAATCTCATCTTAGGGGGCTATATAAATTCATGTGTAAATGGGTTGTCCACCCACCGACCAAAGTCATTCATGTTTGGTATGTTGAATTATTATGTCGATTTGCAAGTAAACTAATAAATTGCCGTCCTTTTATTTATTTATTTTTTATTTTATATTTACCTAGAAACTTCTTCATCTTTTGTTTGACCTTTTGGGGGACTAGAAAAATTGCTCCGAATTCATGTTTTATCATTATACAATACTTTTATCCCCAAAATTCAGGTTTTATCAGGATATGGTTTTTTTTTTTTGCTTTTTTTGGACCATGAATGTATAGACAGATTGAAAAGGAGATAATGAGCCAATTTTTATTCCGATCATTGAGGCAGAACAAAACTTAATACCAATTTTCAAGGATTATTATTGCCTTTGATTATGATTTTTGTGATTATAAGTTGAATATACGTGAAGAATAGACAAATAAAAAAAATATTGCATGACAATTGAGAAACATTTCACGTGACCGTTCATGAAAAATGAAAGTGCCTTTGTGCTTTTTATATTATTACTAGGCAATGGATATTGTAGATGATGGACTCAGCAGGAGGAGCCACTTGAGCTCTTTTACTCTTTTTTTTTTTTTTTTTTTTTCTTACCATATTTATAAACTTTTCAATTACGTATCTATTGTGTCCAACTAAAATTTTTATCTTTTACGTATCTATTATCTTTTTCAACTACTTTTTTTGAAAATTCATAACGTGTTCCCATTGAGATTTTTATCTTTTTTTATTTTTTATTTATTGTTCTACGTATATATGCATGTCGATCAATTGAACCTTAATTTTCTCCCACTAAAATCTTCTAATGTAAAAGTTTATATCTCATTTTTACTTAAGTTTTTATATATATCCAATTAGTAACATAAGTTTTAAGTTCTCATTGTCCCAAATTAAAACCTTAAATAAACAAAGGCTTGTATGAGTTTTGAAGTTGATAAATTTTTTTTAGGGAACAAAAATTTTTTTTTTTTTGAAAGGGTTGAAGTTGATAAATTTATTTATGCATAAGCTTTAAAACTCAATTAAATTTACCTGGTATATTTTGAGAAACAAAAATATAAAAGATAAATTATTTAAAAAAAAAAAAAAAAGTAAAAAAGTATCACATTGAGATAAAGCTCATGGATGGACAAGTAGCTTTTCACCACCAAGTTCAACTACCGTACTCTTTCCTTTTGCCCTTTTGGTGCAAAGCTAGACTTTTTTTTTAATGCAAGCATGTTTTTCATGTAATGTAACTACCTCTTTTTTTTTTTTTTTTCAAAATATGTAAAAGAAAAACTTTTTATCAAGTATTTTTTTTAATAAGGCCATTACATACCATGTCTTTGTCAACAACCTATATTATGAGGGTCAACTAGATAGCTTAACGTGGGTGCTTCAATAATTTATTTTCCGTATTATAAAAATGGCTCCAAATACTTGTAACATGTTATCATAGATACCGATATAATCAAACGATAATTTCAAGTTGATTTTAATATAAGGTATAGCATTCAATTCTCATCCTTAATTTAAATAAATCTATAGGCTATCATTTTTTTAAATGTAGGCCCTGGTTCTTTTTTACTAGGAAAATAAAAATAATTGTCTTCTTTTTTTTTTTCTTTCTAAATAAATATACAATTTTTTTTTTCTTTCCGACTAATCTCTTGTCTTAAAATATCGATCTCCCAATAAGAAAGAAAGAAAGAAAGAAAGAAAGATAATAATGTTATGAATTCAAAATCATCCATTTTTTTAAAAGGTGAGCTTTCATTAAATTTAATAAGAAAATACAAAGATGCCACCAACCATAAGAAATGATCTCGTATTATCTTAAACATAAATTTCATCCCTTTGTTTTAAGTTAAAAAGGAAAAGGTGAGATTTTGTGCTATTTATGGTCTTGTAAATTCGGATCAAAATGTAGAAATTCTGAGGCTATTTTAAATAAAAAGGATTTGGATCTCCAAGACAACCAACAAAATAGGAGAACGGAAAAAGTAAGTCAAAACGCACATCACACACATATGAAAGCAATAATATTCATTCATTAAAAGAAAAAAAATTCGAAATATGTTTTTTTTGTTGGTTGAATAAGTCACTGATTTAGCATTAAATTTGGCTTACCCTCTTGCTCGCGGGGAAAATTTGGGCCAACTTTTGTATCCTTTATCATTACAAACTTATTAAAGTTCGATACGAAGTTTTTAAAAAAGAAATATTCCAATCAAATTAGTTGGATGTAAATTGTAGTGCTTATCACACAAATAGAAATTAGATATTAATAACACAGAGGATTATGATAAGAAATTCAACATCATTAATAAATAGATAATATTCGGACACTAATTTAAATCTCAATTTTCGAACGTTAATTTACTTTAATAGTGTGTTATTAATCGTTTGTTGCCTCTAACATTATCCTAAATATATATATATATCCATAATTCATCACCTTCTAATTTTTTTTTTCGTGTAATATATTACTCCAAAATTCCAAAAAGATTAGGACCCAAAATAATGGCTTGCAAACAAGCTAGCAAGTTGAGCGAAGAAAGGTATATTAGCATATTCCCACTCAACATATCTCGTGTATCTTGTTTGGTATTACTTTATATTTTATTCCATTTTGTGAAATCAATAATTTTTTGGAAAAGCTCCCGTTAATAGTGGAGAAATAGTTGATTTAGAGAAAGAAAATCCTAACACAGCATAAAAGAAATCTTATAGACATTAAATAGAATATATATTTTTTAACTTTGTCAAGTATATAATATCATATAAAAAACTTAGAATGCAATATCATATTTTACCTCAAACTATTTGGAAAGTCACCCAATTTTGGGAAGGATACAAATAATTGGGTTTTTGCCTGAGTCTCCGTGATTGATTGATTGATTTTTGTTTTTTTAATGTTGATTCTTTAAAAAAAAGGAAAAGAAATACATATGACTTATTAGTAGCCTTGTAAAATATTGATTATTAGTATTATTTATTTAAATGTTATTATTGTTATTGGTTTGAAATGATTTTTTTGAATTTTTTAAAGCAATATCTTTTGATTTTTTTTTTTAAATTATGAATATAGATTGAAACTCTAAATCTTATAAATTTGGTTTATCCCTAAAAAATTAAATTCCATTTTTGTGTTCACTTATTTATGTTTTATTTTATATCCTTGTAATAATATCATGAATCATATTTGACTAACATGATTTTACAGGGAAAAAAAAAAAACCTAACATAACTTTTTATAATTGATTTGATATGATATGATATTTTGTGTTAGAAATTTTTTTTATAATTAAAATGTCATAATATTATAAATGTAACATATATAAAATAAAAAACATGAATAAAATGAGACGTAAGTGAAATCCACATCTTGCCGTGGAATATGGAAAGAAACTACCGTTAATATATTTTTGTCCAAAATTCACTTGTTAAAATTAGATATATAACCAACTTTACGCCAAACTCCGAGTAACTTGTGGATTATTTGATACAGTTAAACGCTTTGATAATTATAATTCGAAAAAAAAAAAGAAACAAAAAAGAAAAAAAAAGGTTCTAAAGAGAATAATCTTTTGATTCGATTTACATAAATCACATTAGGAATAATTTGGTTTGCGCCTCAATATAAAATACTCGTATTTTTCTCCTTCTTCTTTTTTATTTATTTATTTATTTTTATTTTTGTGTGGATACGGAAGCCAAAGCTGTCGATGCCTCTCTCAGCTTCCCGGCAGACGATCTGAACTTTCTCTCTCCTCTCTTTCTCAGCAACCAAGCAAAAATCCAGGAAAATCTTTTTGATCTTCCTCTGGTCATTCTCCGAGCTTTTTTCGCTTCTCGTTTTCTTGATTCACTTCCAAAACTGTTTCGCTCCTCCGTGAATTGCTGTATCTGTTTGTTTGTTTTTTGTTTTGTTTTTTTGTGATTTGGAGTTTCTCTCTCATTGTTGTTGTTTGTGTATAGATATAGGTGGTGTGTATGTATAGATTCAGGATTTTCGGAGGTTCTGTGCTTGACAGTGTTGTGTAATTTATAAGAATTTATAAGATTTTCAGAAGCGTAGCACCCCCGAGCACCTCGAGAGCTCGGGTGATCCGAAATCATGGCGTCTGAGGAGAAGCTCCATGGTTGCGTCAACGAGAAGCCGAACCAGGATTCCGACCTCCATAGCTGTCTCGACGAGACGCCGAATCAGAATTCCGACCTCCATAGCTGTCTCGACGAGACGCCGAAGCAGAACTCTTTCAATTTGAAGAAATTCAGACTATACGAAACTCTCTCGGTACTTTCATCTCTCTTTCGTCGTGTGTGTATTCGTATTTCCTTGTTAAGTGTGCTGTCAGATTGTCTTCATTTTTTTTTCTTTTTTGTCTGAATTATGAGACCTTATTATTGGTTTTATTGGAATTTTCTGTTTTATTGATTGGAGTTGACATGACTGAATCCAATTGATTTTCAATTTTCATGTCGTGTTTCTGCTGAATTCATTTGGTTTTAAATCAGATGGTTTTTTTCTCAATCTTGATGAGAGTTCCTTTTCTTTTCTTTCTTTTTTTTTTTTTTTTTAAATACAAATATGAATCAAACGAGTTTAAGAAACTAACAAAACACAGTTTGTAGAAATTTTTATCAGTTCTACGTGGATGGTACAGTCCTGTAAATGACAAAATTTTGAACTTTTTGATGATTTTAACTTGAATATGATTATCGTATCCCATGCTGTTAAATGCCAGCAAAAAGCAAAACTTTCCTTTTTTCTTTTTCTTCGTTTGGGTCATTTTCCTATCTTTCCATAAAGATTGTTTAGATTATCGCTGTTACGGAACTTGTGGTGTAATACTAACGAATTGGTCAATGTCAAACAGAACTATTATATGATTGGAAGAGACAAGAACAGGACATTTTGGCGAGTGTTGAAAATCGACAGGACAGAGCCTTGTGAGCTAAACATTGTCGAAGATGCGACAACATATTCAGAGCAAGAATGCTATGAGCTTCTGAGGCGGATACATGAAGGAAACAAGGCCGGGGGTGGACTTAAACTTATCACTGTTTGTTATGGAATCATTGGTACGAAGCGTTGAATGTTTCAAACCTATACAATTTTTTTTTCTTCCCTTCATTTTGGACTAAAGGTGTTATCTTATGGTTCTAGGCTTTGTGAGATTTTTGGGACCTTATTACATGCTTATTATCACTCAAAGACGGAAGCTCGGATCAATCTGTGGCCATACAATATATGGCATTTCAAAGAGCAGGATGATTCCAATACCAAATTCTACAGTGCGGTCAAAATTGCCTTATTCTAAGGATGAGAACAGGTCTTTTGTCCATTCTGCATGTAAATGTAATGTGTATATGGTACTTTTATTGAGAAACAAGAGAGTGGCATCTAGAACTAGACATTCTCTAAATGTACTTAGAACTGTGTCATGGCGTGGTTTACTTTTAGTTCAAACTAAATTTTGTGGGGCAAATAGTTTTGTTTCATATCATCATTCAGCAGTAGACAGCTTCTATGCTGAGGAGGTAAACTATGTACTGTAATTGTTGATAGACCTTAAATGTGAAAGCGCCGATGTGGGCTTCCCCATTCTTACTGGCTCATGTTACTCTGGTATTTTAGTTTTTCTTCCTAAGACGAAACACATAGGAGATCTTCCTGATCTTAATCAAGTCTATTGTGACTTCATTACTGGATCCTTGATTGTTAATAATATTACATTATTAGGCTATTTCCGTTTTCCAGTTCATTTCCTGCTAATTTACAGGGACAAACTCCATTGCTGTTGTGATGTAAATAAAACTTGTGTTGAATGAGACAAGGTATTGTGAGGGTTTTGCTGGGGAAAGTCGCTTTCTTTCTGTTCTTTCTGGTTATTTTTTTCCATTTTTAAATTTAGTTCATACAGTTGCTTCATCATCATTGTTTCCTTTTTATTACATTATTCAATTCCTTTTGCTAATATTTTTCTCTCTCTGTTTTCCCCTTGTTGGCTTAGATACAAGAAGCTTCTATGCTCAGTGGATCTCACAAAAGATTTCTATTTTAGCTACGCATACCATGTCATGCGTAGTCTTCAAAAGAATATGAAAGATTATAAGACAGGAGATTTCGTTTATGAAACAATGTTTGTTTGGAATGAGTTCTTGACTCGAGAAATCCGAAGCAGTCTCAAGAATACTTTGTGGACAGTTGCCTTAGTGTATGGCTTCTTTAAACAGGTATCACAAGGAATAATTCTATTGTACTGATTATTTGGGGTTTTGACAAGGGAAAGTTGCTGATATAAACTAGAGGAAGATGCTATTTTTTAACTGTAACTTCTTGTTTTTATATTACTATATGCTGGTTACTCATTTTCATAAACTATCTAAGAGATATTAGCATCTTTGATATTTCCCTATGTTTCATAATATAATATGTGATTCATCTTTTATAATTCATAGAAAGTGAAAAGATGAATCCCAATTATTTGCAGTCAAATTAGCTTTGACAGGGTAGTGATGAGGCTGGCGTTGTACACTCCTTAGTATATCCAGGATACGATGTTTCATTTTTCAACAGCAAACTAAAAATGTTCTGAATGGTTTTTATGTTTTTGTTTTGCACTATATGTAGGTTGATCTATCTGTATCTGGTAGGGAGTTCAAGTTTACCCTCATTGCCAGGCGCTCACGTCATTATGCAGGCACCAGGTTTGGCTGCATTCTTCCTCCCTACAGATTTGTGGTCTATATTCTGCATTCTTCAAATTATGTGCATCTAGTACGTTTGACTTCCCCACTGTTGAATTATCCATGCATTTGGACCTACAAATGGGGTTTAATGGATGAAGTAATTAATTTTGAACTGTTCTTCCCGATATCATCTTGGCTAGAGAATTTTGTTTTTACTTCCTGTCTAAGTTAGCTAAGGCTTTCGATTTTTTTTTTTAGTTGGAAATGATGTTTCAAAAAGATTGCATGCCTTTTGTAGACTACTTTCTTTTGCATCGTAATTTCTAATTTAATTTTCATTTTGCTGGAGCAGATTCTTAAAAAGAGGTGTAAACGAGAAGGGTAGAGTAGCTAATGACGTTGAGACGGAACAGATTGTATGTGAGAATGCTTCCGAAGGAGGTCCAATGCAAATAAGTTCTGTTGTACAGATTCGGGGTTCAATTCCCCTTTTCTGGTCCCAAGACACGTCACCTCTTATTGTTAGACCTGATATTCAAAGTATGAACTTTCAAAAACCTTTTCTTTTTCCTTTTTCGTGGCAGTTTTTTACATATTTTTCTGAACGTTGTGCTTTTTGTGCCCTTCAGTATCAAAAGATGACCCTAACTATCAGGCCACAAGACTTCATTTCGAGAATCTTGTGCGGAGATATGGAAATCCAATTCTTATTTTGAATTTGATCAAGGTAATTTTTTTACTGTGCTTGAAGAATCAAACATTAAACTTCCACCAGCCTTTGCTGTTTTACGTTATTGGATATGAATTTTGTCAACCTCTCATTTGCCCTTCTTGTGGTTGACATTGATCGTGATAAACAGATTCGTGAGAAGAAGCCGAGAGAGACAGTTCTGCGTGCAGAGTTTGCAAATGCTGTTAGAGTTATAAATAGCACTTTGAAAAAGGAGAACCAACTCAGGCTTTTCGAGTGGGATTTACACAGACATTCCAGATGGTACTTTCTTTTTTCCCTTTCCTTTTTCTTTAAAGACAATTAGTACAACTTCTGTTGTTTTAGTATGTGAATGGGATGACAGAAGCTGTACTTTTGCAGCAAAGGAACCAGTGTCTTGGTAGAGCTAGCGAAGATAACTGGACAAGCGTTAAACTTAACTGGAGTCTTCTATTGTCAAGTAGCACCAAATTCAAGGCCTCTGGAATCTCCAAACGCTCCGTTATTTGAGTAAGTTCTAGTCAAAACATGCTACCTAATTGCATAATTTCTTTTCATTTTCATTTTCATTTTTTTATTTTATTTTTTAACATTCGTCTACATGTAACTTTGTTTATAGCTGAGTCAGTTTACTCTAGAAGCGCACCCTAACCTGTTCAGAACATCTCTTTGAAGTCCATATTGAATAACTGTTGCTTCATTTTGTGTTTTTTTTTTTTTTTTTTATGGTTTTTGTTTTGTTTTGTTTTGTTTTTAAATGCGGCGTGATTCTGGAACAAAAGTAGCAGTGACTTCTCTTCAGAGAACCTGTCCAGTCGAAATGAGAGTTCTGATAACCTGGAAATAGAAATTTGCAATGGTGATGCAAGTGGAATTTGCAGTGAAAAACCCTTAATGCTTCAGAAAGGGGTTCTACGGACCAACTGTATTGACTGTTTAGACCGCACAAATGTTGCCCAATATTCCTATGGGCTAGTTGCCCTAGCAAGTCAGCTACGTACTTTGGGACTTATAAAATCCCAAAGAATTGATCTTGACAATCCTTTAGCTGATCAGCTAATGAGACTTTATGAGACCATGGGTGACACCCTCTCATTTCAATATGGTGGTTCTGCAGCGCACAATAAGGTGATTTTTCTAGACTTCTTGCAAGTTGTTTTTGATTTTATGGTTCGTTAGATCCTCAGAACATACGACAGTCAAGAAATGCCACGCAACAACCCACAGACAATTTAAGGAGGTTTTCTTTTATTATTTTCTTGTTTCTGGAAAATTACTATTCAGTCATCATAGGTTCTGGATGTAAACTTTAATGTCTAAGCATTTTGAGATCTTATTGTGAAGTCTAGATTCCGACCGATGGATTCACATTTGCCTCACTGAGGAGATATTAGACCATAACCTTAATTTGATCCAGGATGTTGGAAGCTCTCTTTTTTGTCTTCCAACCCACGCACTCCAAAATCCAACTTATCTTTCATTTTAGTTGCTCGATATTATGTTTTTCTTTCTAGCTTCAAAGATTTGTTCTGTTACATTAATCATCCTGTATTATTTTTTCATTCTTGATGCCAAACAGATATTTTCTGAGAGAAGAGGTCAATGGAAGCCAGCAACTCAGTCTCAAGAGTTTTTTAGAACTTTTCAACGGTATTGTAACAATACCTACTGGGATGGTGAAAAACAAAATGCTATTAATTTGTAAGTCAAATATGTCCTTGAATCAATAAACTCATTGAGACCTCTGGTATCAGCTAAAGTGATGCCAAGTGCATTGACGAGGAAGTGAATTCATCTAATACTTTGCTTGTGGATGTTGTCAGATTTTTGGGGCACTTTCAACCCCAACCCGGAAAACCTGCGATATGGGAATTGGGTTCAGACCAGCATCATAATGTTGGGAAGCATGACTTCATTGCTGACGAGATTGCTAGGTATGCAATTTGGTCTTGCCAGTTATCATTAAAACTTATGGTAACTGTGGCTGGGTTTGATGAGATAATTGTTTTTTGTAGGTATAGAAATTTAATTTCCCTTTTTTAGTTCATATTTTTCAAATTAGTATTATTGTGTAAACGTAGAACTCCTTTAATCTCTGGTTGAAAAGTAATTCCTTTAAGTATAAAAGGAGTATACAAGAGAAAAGACAAACGTTGGCGCTTTCTCTACATTTGTAGGTTTTAAATAATCATCTACATTTGTAGGTTGGTTATGAAAAGATCACTATCCGATGGCAATATTCAAAATGACTCACCTATGGCAAGCGTAGTCGCTAGGCATGATCAGCCTTTGTCTGAAAAAGAACAAGGATTAAAAGGTCTTTCAGACTCAACGCCGGTTATTTCAGTTTGTGGGAATGATTTATCTTATTGCAGGTCAGTATTTAAGCACTTTCATTTGATTGCGACCTTAATTAAAATTCCAGAATTTACCTCTCAATAGAGTTTAGTACTATGGTTAATGCCTTGGTGGTGAAATCAGAGTCCTATCGTGGTATGATCTTTTGTAGTTGTCACTTGTTTGTCTGATATGTAAACTGTCTTTCAGTAGGTATTACCCTTCAATGTCTCGAAAGCAGTTTTTTAGATTAATGCAAGAGGAACAATCTGCTGAAGGTGATCTGATCTCCTACAATGAAGACGATGAACGCAACTTATCAAGTTTCATGGATGCTGACTGGTTGTCTTCATCTGGAAATTCTTGTGAAGAAGAAACATGCGACGGGTAATCTCGTGATTCATTTAGGTTGCCTACATTTTGGCACACAGAAAAACAGCAATGTTCTCTTCATTCTCATATAGTCATGCGGAATTTCATTATTTCAAATGTCTAATTGCACTTTTGTATGACTAAAGGTCTCGTGCAAGCCTTTCAACAGAAAATGTTTTGAAGGGACCGAATATTGATCTTACAAGAACTGCAAGTACAAGTGGCTCCATTGCGCAGGTGAGCATTTTCGTATAACAATTCAGTAGTTAGTTGTGTGCGCCGACGGTAGAATTGTTGAGACTTTTGCTGAAATTTGAAAATCCAATGACCGAAGAAACGATTTCACTGGGGTAACATATTTCAGTTTCATAATCTTGACTTGTGTGCTCGTGGGGATTTTGCAGGGAATGGAGGAAACAGAGCCCAAGCTTGGTCACGAGGTGGGCGTAGGCGAATTTTCGGAGAGTTTTGTAAACTGGGTATACGATGGAGGTTTGATCTTTCGTTGAAGTTAACTAGAAGAGCTCCTTTATAACAATAATAATCCCCACACCATCTGATTCATCCCCCATCCGAAGGATGGAGGGGTTCCTGTACAGCAAAATAAACAACGGCAAAAGAAGAATAATTGGACTTTCCCTAAAGTGCTTTCCCGGGCTGAAATTTGAGTCTTGATTCAATATGAGATTCCGCTCGCGACGGTCATTTGAGTATTGATTCAATATGAGATTCAGCTCGCGACGGTCCTTTCATTCTTTGTTTAGAAGTACCAGAGTAGATATATACGTCGACGCAAGTCTACAATTCTTTCAGTTTGCTCTCTAGTCTTCTTCTGGGACTATACTCTTTTGAGTTTTTGACCTTGTAAATATTTTTTATATATTAGTTTAGAGCATGTGCGATGCACATGATTGGATATATTTAAGAAAATTTATCTAAATAGGTAAAAACATATACGTATAAAATAGACACAAGAAACCAAAAAAAAAAAAAAAAAAAACCAACAAAGTACCTAATACTTAAAAAAACGAGGCATGAAAAAAGATAAAAAAGATAAAAGGGTTAAAATGAAAAAATAAAAAAAATTGGGCCAAAAGAAAAAAAAGAAAAGAAAAAAGGACTAAAATGGAAAAAAAAATGGGTCAAAAGAAAAAAATGAAAAATGAAGGACAAAAAAAAAGTTTTCCCTTTTGGAGACCTACAGTAGTTTTTTTTTTTTTTTTTTTAACTTTCTATGTGTTACGTGAGAAAATTTTTATACTTGAGGAAAAATTAAAATAATAAATCAAAAAAGTCAACCTAGACCATATAAAAAATAATAATAACAAAGGACCCGAAAAGGAAAAGAGAGAGAGAGAGAGAGAGAAAAAAAAAGGATAAAAAGATTAAAATTTAAAAAAATGATCAATAAAAAAAGGGCTAAATTGTATTAAAAAAAATGCTTTGACAATAATATTTTTTTTCTTTCTATATATAGCTATAGATAGAAGGGCTAGACAAACAAAGCAAATTAATAGCAAAGTTAATAAAAATTTTAAAAAAGAACAAAAAATATAAAAGGACTAAAATAAAAAAAATAAAAAAAATAAAAAGAGAGAGAGACCAATATGAGGGACTAAAATGAAAAATGGATAAATTTAATGGCGAAAATGAAAAAAAAGGGAAATGAAGGACTAAAAAAGAAAAACTTATTTAAAAGGGACCGAAATGAAAAAAAAATTAGGGTGAAAAACTCAAAAAAAAAATAAAATAAAATAAAGGACAAAAAAAAGATAAATACTGTTTTCGTCCAAACGAATACAATGGATTGACATTTCTTAATAATGTATAGACACATATGTTAGAGCCGTGAGAAATGATTCTTCGTTGACAGCTTTAGATTTCAATTTCTTTTTTTTTTTTTTTTTTTTAATTGTTCCATTTTAGTTAAGTGGAGATGGGTTTGCCAGTCCACTGGTGTCGACCATAAAAGGATGGAGTTTTACGCCGTTCAAATTTTAGCAACCTTGCACGTTCATTAACTTGCATTGAAAAAAATAATAATAATAATAATAACAATATTACTGTTCCCAAGAGGACGTCAATGACTAATATCGGAAATTACAGTGATCTGCAATGCCCAAAATCAACTGAAATGTTGTGAAATTGAAAATAATTATGTTAGGGATATTAAATTTTAATCTCAACTTTGAAATATTAATTTAAATTTTGAAGTACTAATTTATGTAGTAAGTTATCAATTTTTTTTCATTGGCGAGTCTTTTAATAATTGTATCTAGTAGTGAAAAGATAACAATATATTGTATTCATGAGATTTGGTGTCCCTAGTTCTAGTCAATCAAACTGTGTTGTAAAGTTGAAGTTCCCACAAATAAAGTGTACTTTTCTATGTCGTATTTGTAGTTTGTACCAAGCCCGTGGCTTTACTATAAAGCTCCCATTTTCAGCATTCTCGTAAAACATTGTGAAGACATTTTCGAATTGACTTTTTTTTTCTTTTTTTTCTCCGAAGATTCTTATTTTATCTTTCTTTTTAAAGAATACATATGGTAAAGTATAGAACAATTAGCTACCGCAAACACCAAAAATTAAATGAGAAATATGTTGGGTGTCACTTTTTAAACATCAAATTTAATAGAAACCCATTTTTTTTTTTAATTCTAATTTTTTTTTTAATTGAGTTAAAAGGTCTAGTGATCAGTTTTTGGTCAAACAATCTCTTTCTTTTCTCATGAAAATTCTTGATCTCCTGATCTTTTTGACAAAATCGTGGTTGTTGGCGCTTGAGCTCCTCTTCTTTCTCCAATTGCAGTGGGTTTGGATTGGAGGGGAGAGAAAAAGGATTCATGTATTTGGGTGTGTGAGTTTGGGTTTAGAATATTATTATATGTCAATAAATTATTGATCATATGAAAATTTATTATTTATATTATGATCAAAACTAACTATGAAAAATGATTATTTATATTGTGATATGATCAATCATTGACTAATTAAATTGACTTATACTACATGATCAGTGACCGATTATTTCTCAAAATTGATTAACCATTTTAAAAAAAATGATCATTTAACTAATTTTTGAAAACTTCAGTAAATTATTTAAAAACTAAAAAAAAAACTATTTACCTCTAAAAAAAATTATATCTAATACATGTAAAATTGTAAGAAAAAATCTATTAAAACATTTTAATTTAATGAAAATATACAGTAAAGTTTGATTAATTATGGCTCAGAAAAATTCAAACCACATGTCACACTCCAATTTGCAATTAGGTATGATTTAATCCTCATACTATACCTCCGAAAAATAAAAAACCCCACACATTTTTAAGATTAAGTAATTATATCGCTCAATCCTACTTGAAACATTTAACACTCGATGTAATTTTTCTTTTTTTTAATTTCAGCTACAACGTGATAAAAAGATGATTATCTCTACTAAATTTAGAAATCCTTGTTAAGTTCAATGTCAAAGACAACTACCAAAAAGATAAAATTCAGAACCATTCGATCAAAATAGTGAATTTAAGGACTAAAATAACACAATATCAAAATACATGAAATAACAAGTAATGGGAGGTCTCAAAGGAGTGATTTGCAAGCATTCTCCTTTGCAACACATACCGTTCAAAGCGTGATTTTGGTAAACATAATGAAGAACTCTTTCCAAGTTTTCAGAAAACTTCCTCATTTTTTAGATTCAGTCCTTTTTATATTGAATTTGATTCAGATAACAATTTAGAGAAAAAAAGAAAGGAAGAAGAAAAAACTTTAAAATATCATGTCAAAAACATCCAAAAACTCTAAACCACAACTGCGGCACCAAAAAAATTCATTTCCAAAATGGAAGGGATAACAATTATCTCATGGGATAAAAATAAAAACTAAAAGTAAAGCAAAATCTAAACTCAACTATGGCTTCAAGGACATCGAGATGACAAAAAAAAAAAAAAAAAAAAAAAAAAACACCGCCAGACTTCATCTCCCGGACTTTTATTCCCAGCCTGTAGCGGCAACACCACCTTCTACTCCAGTGGAGGGTACTTGTGTTGGCGGCAAGGCGCTTGCCACTTCCCAACCCTCGGCGGCCAAAGGTACTGCTACTGATGAACAAGAAAATAATACAAAACAAGTTAGTACAGTTGAAGCAACAAAGTAAATAGAAAGTTCTTATCATATGTACTATGGCATTAGGTAACATAAAGAAAGGACAGCAGCAGTAGTAGTCTAGTACTAACCTCCTTCTCCGCCCCAGTTAACTGCAGGAATAGGCGGTGCAGGAATAGGCTGTGCGGCATCTGAAGGCCAAGGAGCATCCGATATTTGGTTAGACCATTGATCAGCAGCAGCGTAATCTGTAATTCCGTAGTCTGCAGCGACAACAGCTTCTTCCTCCTCCTGTTGTTTTGCCTCCTCGGGCTCCCTATAGAAGAACAAGTCCACCTGCAGATAGGAATACAGAACAGTTCATGACAATGACAAATCCAACATGACAAAATTGCTAGTTGCTACTCAAAGAACTCTTCAAGTAACCGTAAATATTGAAACCAGTAAATACATAAAAGTTTAGTCGTTACCATCACATCCCACTTGTGCCCAGCACGGATTGTGCCGCGCATCTGCAGAACCATCCTTGCCAAGAGCCAAAAGAGGCACCCGATGCTGTGCTTGCCCTTGTTATTGGCAGGGATGCCGATGTCAACATACCGCATAGGGGAATCAGTGTCGCAAAAGGCAATGGTAGGGATGTTACCAAGAGCAGCTTCCTTAATAGGCTGCACACAAATCACAATATTCAGATTTATAAGCATAGCTGAAACTTAGGAGTTATAACTTCAAAACAATCTATTATTTATGAGAGAATATGCACACTGCAACAAATGAAAGACGATATTCACCTGGTGATCGGTTCTCGGGTCGGTGAGAATTAGCAGACGAGGCTCATTGAAAGAGGTCTGGAGCTGATTGGTGAAGGTACCAGGAGTGTGCCTTCCAGCAATAGCATGAGCGCCGGTGTACTGAGCAAACTTAAGAACTGCCCTTTGACCGTACGGCCTAGCAGACTGGACAATTATGTCCTGCGGGTTCTCTATTCCGACAATAACCCTAGCAGCAAGCTGGAGCTTTTCCCATGTCTTTCCAAGGTTGATAATGTAAATCCCTAAGCATCACAAACACCAATTTTTCTCCTTCATTACAAATATAAAAATAAAAAAAAATTCACTACATATAGATCCTATAACGAAACACCGGAAAGTCGTAAACTTTTCGTCACTACAAGAATTATGTGATTTATATTTTTTAGAGTCTCAGATCCCACATTAACAATATCAAGGAAAAACAAAGAAGATCTACAAGATTTCCACTGCACAAACCCAGAAACTTTAAAACGCATTAAAATATCAGCTTTATCATATATCAGCAACCCATTAATCGAAGCACGGAAAATAACTGAAAAACAATTACGAGGAATCGAAAAGAGGGAAAAAGAGAAAGATACCATCATTTCTGCGCTTGAAGACATAACGCTCCATCTGAAAGTCACAGTTCTTGGTGCCGAGATGGACCTCGGCGGCCAACATCATCTGGATGTCGGCCTCCTTTTGAGAAAGCTGGCGCAACGGCGCTGCGGCGTTGGGGGTCGCCATGGCTGAATGTTGCTGAGGAAGAAGATTAAGCTCTCTGTGAATTGGAGATCAGCGCCTTCCCTTCCCGAGGTTCCTCTTCTCCGCTACGCACAATGCAATCAAGAGTTGAAATTCGGGGTTGTTGTTATCTATTTATATCGGCGCCCATTCGAAACCCTAGCTAACTCGATTTCTCTCCCCCTTTTTTCTATTAATTAATAATTCCGAAATACATTTTCCTATCTTTCCTCTTTTTTTTAATAATAGTATTTTTCCTCTTTTTTTTATTTTTTTATTTTTAACTTAGCCTCCGTTTGCTTCGTCATCTCATTTGAAATCAAACTGTACTTTTTTTTATCTTTTTTTTTAAAAGTTTTTGTCTTTTTCCTAAAAAGTTTTTTATCTTTTCTGAAAATTTTAAAAAATTTACTATTACAACTAAAATATTTCAACTCAAACTAACGAATCAAACGGACCCTTAGGAAAGGAGGATTTCAACTCAACATCTTTTGATAAAATTAAGTTTGATATTACTGTGATGTTATATCTTTTTTTTGTTAAAGAACATTAACATATATTTTTTGAAGGTTTTAATTTTTTTTAATAATTGAAGGTTTTAATTTTAATCAATTGAGATAAATGTAAAATAATCATTAAATTATTTCTCTCACTCTCTATGCACATATAAAATGAAACTTTTTTTAAAGTATTTCAAGGTTTAGCTAAAGAACATATCAGAAAATTTTTTTTTTTTTTTAAGGAGTGAACATTGCAATAGTTATATTTTTTTTAAATAATAATAAAAGCTTAGACTCCGTTTGGTGAAACGATTTAAGATGAAATTTTTAAATTTGACTTGGTTGACTTTTTAAAAATTAGTTATAATTTTTGTTGACTTTTCAAAAAAAGATAAAACTGATATGAAAATTTTAAATTTAAAATATTTCACCAAATGAAGCATTAGTGTTAGCGGACTTTAAATCGAACACCATTTATATTATACTACATAGTGTTAGTGTTAGCATATTTAAAGGCGATTAAAATA
>JAFMPE010153029.1:0-10032 GCA_024759925.1 Ficus religiosa
CCCGCAACCAAACAGGGAACATGTTGAAGCTCCTCCGCAGAAGAACAACCCTTCCAACATCGTAGATTGCAACGAGGCAGCTAAGCGCTACGGTTGGGGTTGTCATTTCAGAACACGGCGGTTATCTAAAGAAGTCTCAAGGTTGAACTAAGTTAATTAACTCTAATTACTTTTAGAGATTAATATATATATATATATCACAAAAAATCAAAGAAGAAAAAAGCTAGCTTTGCTCATCCTTTTATCATGTTGTGTACCGTTTTGTCTTTTGCAAATTTCATTTACAAGCATTTACAAGTATGCTGTAATTGTAATTCGCCAGCTTGTTATAAATAATTTTTAGGTACTTGTTATTTATATTCCATGTGTGTACTTTGTATACTTAGATTAATCTTCTCACTCTCACTATTTGTCTGATCTTCAGTGCGCAATTTTATAGAATAAAAGAAATAAGGACGAACAAATGTATCTAATTACTATATCCAAAACAGGGTAAATCAAATAATAAATCCAAAAGAGGCAATTAAACATAAAAAACTAAAGACCAAAATACCTAAACAATTCAAAGAAAAATGCTAAAGCTTAATGAACGCCTCAATTCTATGGGGAAAGCACCTAAACAATACAAACTTAAACACCTCTTTACTAATATAACACAAAATAATTCAAGTCAAAGATCAACATAACATGTTTTACCCAAATTTTCCATATTACTTAGAAAATATATTAGAATAACATATACATTATTTTGGATTTTCCATTAAAAAAATTTTTAGTTTTCAACATAGATAGCCGTATATCTCCGACTCCAATCGTCGGTGTCAGTTGCTAGCATACTCTAGTAGAGTTAGTATACTCTACTAGAATATTTTGAAGATTATATTAGAATATTTTCAATTTTCAACATGGTTCACCAGATGTCTTCGACATCGGTATACTCTGATAGAATATACCGTGTAATCTAATTAAGTATACTACATACTTTACTAGAATATTTTCAATTTTTAACATAGATGGCCGGATATCTTCAGCACCAACCATCGGCATCAATATATTCTAGTGGAGTATACTACATACTCTACTAGAATATTTTGTATATTCTACTAGAATATTTTTAGTTTTTAACATGGATAGCATGATGTCTCAGGCACTGGGTACCGGTATACTCTAGTAGACTATATGGCATACTCTGTTATAATATTTTAGATATTCTACTAGAACATTTTTAGTTTTCAACATGGACATAGTTGGATGTCTCTGGGCACCGGTATACTCTAGTAGAGGAGGTTATTGGCATCAGAAATAACTTATTTTTATCCTGGCACCCTTAGAGTTACAATTTTGTCATCCAATTACCTACCGATAAATTCTATTTAATTGATGACTTGATCTTCGAAATTTAAGTAGTTATAATATAAAACTAAATGATAGTTTCAAATATTATGTCGGTCATGGTGTTAATTGACAGGGTTAATTTGAATTAACTGAGTAAATAGAAAGAATGAAAAAAAGATTTTCCTCAAATTAATGTAGTTAATGGATCGCCCTGGCACATATTATTAGTTTTCGATAATCTTGAGAACTATATGTGCATAAAATATATATATATATATATATATATATTCCACGAGATCATCGTTATTACTTTCGTTGTTCGCACACGGTTCTTAGCATATGATATGATTCCATATATAATTCCCACTAGAGAGATGTCCTTTTGTGTCGTGGAGGTAAAAGAGATCAGCGCAAGCTGTAGACGACATCAGATGACAGATATTGCATGTTGCTCAAACATTAACAATACGTCATCGTTATTCATTTGTATCGCTAAGATATTCTCTCTCTTTTTTCTTTTTTCTTTTTTTCTTTTTTCTTTTTTGAATGGGCTAAGATGTTCATTTCAACTGTGATCAAGTACATACTTTAGGCATTTTTTCAACCCATAAACCTCTGATTTCTTGATGTGGTCAAAAGGCCAAAAAAACAAAAACAAAAAAAAACAAAAAAAAAAAAACCGAAACAAAAAAGAAAAGGTTGGAAATATACAAAATGCCTTTGATTAATAGGATTGTTGGTGTCCTCATCCTCCTCCTCGTCTCTTTTATCATTTTGGAAGTCTCAACATTCATAATAGAAAATTTGAAACCCTACCCTCAAAGTTCAAAATAATAATAATAATAAACAGAAATTACCTAATCAATTATACTCGAATAATGAGTTTGGTATTTCACTCATACCATCACACACTCAATGACGCAAAGCGCATTGACCGGATCGTAGAGCTAAACATTGAGTGCATCCTTAGAGGAGATGAAGAGAGCACATCATTATCGTTACAAATAAACGTAATACGGGCAATAATATGTGCTACTTGTTCTTTCCTGAGACAGACAGAATTATCCCAAGAATAAGGCTAGGGGGAGTCATCTTTCTTTTTTCCCCCCCTCGAAGGGAGAGTGGCCAGTTAATTAGCGCTTAATATGCTACTTTATTTTCTTGTCGCTTGTATGTTCTCTGCAAGCATATAGAGAAGAAAATTTAAATTCCACAAACAAAAATACTAACTTTCATCTCAAAAGTCATGGAACTAAGCAAATATTTGAGGAACGTTTAGTTGCTCTTGTTTTTTTGTTTTTGGCAAAAGAAGGGCAAGTGAAAAGGACGGCCTCATGAAGAGAGCCACATGTTCCTTTTGTACCACTAAGAAAATTAATAATGCATATGAAATTTTTTTGAAGAAAAAAAAAAGATTGAATCTTTGGAGAGAATACAGTGTGAAAATTAAGCTGGAAAGATTAATTGAAAATTTTCCCTCTATAAAACGGATTTGGTATGCTTTATGCATTACAACATAAGATGGGGAGTTTTTGGTATTTTTTTGGTCCTGAACCTTATCTCATCCCTCGTCCTCAGAGACAGAGCCATAAATCTATTTCAGTGAGCGTACACCAATTTTTCTTTTTTCAAGATAAAATAAATATTTTTAAAGGGGGCTATGTGAGAATTTTTTATTTTAGTGGGTGTCAGTGAGATTTGTTCATCTTAATTAGTATGGACAAAGTAGTAAAAGCATAAAATTCTTTTTTTTTATATAAAGTTAATTTTGGTGAGAATTATGTGAGAATTTTTTATTTTTAGTGGGAGTAAAGTAAGGATTATATAAGAATTTTTTAATTTCAGTGGGGACAAATCGTAAAAATTATAAAACTTTTGAGGTGAAAATAAAATAACCAAAAATTTCAGTGGGGGTACCCCCCTAGATCCACCCCTGCTCGTCCTCATGCTGAACATCCTCATGATGTGTTGGCTTCTCCTCCTCTTCCCAACAATGACGTGTCAAAATCAGTTAAGAACGTTGACACAGTAGACCAGGCATTGACGACATGATGATGATGATAATCATGCTCATGATGAATTAGTGAATAATCATAACGATCCTCGTGATCAACTAGTTGATCATCACCATGATCAAGAATGATGAAAAGAAGAAATCTCCAACCACGAAAGATGATCGCGTTATGAACAGCCGAAAAGCAGCGGAAAGCTTCAACTGGGTATTGGTCTCGGATTATGGTGTGCATGCTCACGGAAATACGCATGATTATCATCATTGTTAACGAGCCTTGGTAACAAATTTGGCTTGATCTTCTTTTGAAAGCCTATATGCCTGTCATCTTTCTTTCTTGATCACAAGTGTATTTTTCAATATGTATATATCCATACATATCCATATGTGCGCCTCCTTGT
The DNA here is from genome assembly GCA_024759925.1 of Ficus religiosa. NCBI lineage: Eukaryota > Viridiplantae > Streptophyta > Magnoliopsida > Rosales > Moraceae > Ficus > Ficus religiosa. The sequence goes on from JAFMPE010153029.1 coordinate 3,748, forward strand.
GGCATAAGAAATAAAATAATTTATTGTTTTGTGCTATACATAGATGCTCACAGCTTAGCATCTCATGATGATAGTCTATTTTCCCATTTAAAAAAGGGTGAAGGGTCTTGATAGTGTATTATCCAAGAAACTTGGGGGGGCGTTATAGAATAAGTTTCGATTAGAAAAATGTTTTAATGGCTTAAAAGTCGTCCTTTTTTTTTTTGAGTAAATAAATGGCTTAAAAATCGTTGAAGCATCTTTTTATTATTGTATATTTGACGGAGTTACACAGTACCCAGGGGCATGCGCCACACTGGGAGATTTTAAGATTTTTTATAATGTAAAATTTGGAAAATTTTGATGGTGTTAGCGCTCAATCAAAAAATTTTATATATTTCTCTACTTGATAATAGAAAATTCTATAAACATACCTAATTTAATAGAATTTTCCTTTGAGTTTTAATAATTAGTAAATTAAATAAGGTATGGCCTTCTCAGTGAGATTTCCCCAATCTACTTAAGTTAGGCATGTATGTGATCAGATATAAGGGAAATACGGTTATACTGGGGGTGGGAGAAGCATACCCACCCTCTCCCCATCATGTACGGAGCCCAACATAGGCCTAGTATCAACAGTCCCCCCTCCCCCAACTTTTTATTAAAGATTTATAAATATGCACACATATAAATATATATATATATATTATATAGTAATAAATATATACAAAGCCCTAAAAAAAATTAAAATTTAAACTAATAACCTGATTAAAAATATTTCAATTTCTCCAAAAGACCAGTAGATCACAATCGAACTAGAAAGTCATGGAAGTGGATGGGAGAATAATTAGGTATAGAGAATGATCATATGGGATGCTAATTATTGTTGATTAAGAAAATTAATTTGTGCAAACACAAATGGAATACAAAGTTTTATCGGACCCTACTAGTTTTATCCCCCAATATTTTAATGGAATTTAACTTTGAGTCAAATAAAGTTGTTCTATAATCTCAATCTTTGGCAGAAATGTGCCATCAAATGTTCTTTCACCTGTATGTGACCGTGCGCCGCACACACACGCACGCGCAAGTGCATGAGTACAGTTTGGTATTTATTATATAGAGTAATATCTAATATATATATATATATATATATATTTATAACTATATATATCATTATTTAATATTATTTTACGTTTATTTTCTTTAATTGTGCGCCTATTAAAAAATGAATTCATGGTTTACCACTATATGATAAGAGGTCCTATATACATAATTGTATTCTTATAAAATTATCCTCATGTGCCGTTGAACCTTTAAGCCTAGACTCCAATCTTTATCCTTCCATATACTACTAGTTTCTTAGTATTTTGTATCAACATCTTCGAAGTATTTTTGTTGTTCTTTTTTTTTTTTTCCAATAGAAAAAAAGACAATAAATTAATGGTTCATGATCTATATTGATTTAGGTTGATTCTAAACATTTGTTACACTTCACCAAATGACACCGTAACACATGTTGCACAATCAATATATATATATATATATATATATACATACACGTAGCAGCTACTAAGAAGCATCGTTTTGTGCAATATATATGTGTGTGTGTGTGTGTACACTAGCAGCTACTAGGAAGCATCGTTTGTAAAGTATCACAACACTGCCAAATTCAAAGAAGAGCCCTAATCAAAAGAACTGTTTCATTGAATAGGAGACAGCGAATCTCAAATTCCCCTTGCGCCAGGGAATTAAAACCCCTAAAATAAGCACTAGCTAGAAGCTTTATGTGAATTCTATAAATAGAGGGCTTGGCCTGGCCAAACTTATCCCAACAAACCAATAAGCCAAAGCAAAAGATCTAGTACTAAATCTTTTGGTTAGTACCATATTGTGCTTTATCTTATACCTAGAAAAATGGGAAACATAGGTTCTCGTTCTAGTACCCATGTTCCTCATGTTCCTATAATTCCTTCTCAAAATAACTATCCCTCTCAAGGGCAATACTTGTACCCGCAACCAAACAGGGTTGAAGCTCCTCCACAGAAGAAAAAGCCTTCCAACATCATGGAAAGGCAATACTCATCCCCGAAACCAAACAAGGGACATGTTGAAGCCCCTTCTGAGAAGAACAAGCCTTCCAACGTCATGGATTGCAATGAGGCAGCTGAGCGCTTCGGCGGGGTTGTCTTTGCAGAACACGGCGCTTATCCCAAGAAAATATCTCAAGGTTTTTAGATTAATATTAGCTCTAATAATTTTTAGATTTATATACATATTTCTCATATAGAGAGAGAGAGAAGCTAGCTTGCTTGCTCATTCTGTTTGTATGTTGTACCTTTTAGTCTTTTGCTAAGCTTAGCATCCTTAAGATGTGCTTAATTTCACATAGAAATATGATGTAAGTTGTAATATATGCTTGGCCTTGTTATAAATAATTAGTACTTGTTATGTATCATGTATGTACAATATGTGTGTGTCCCATAGCTAGATTAATTTCCCCACTGAGGTCTCTCTATGTAAATCTAATCTGCAGCTTGGAATGGAACTCAGGAAATAAAGATCTCCTCTAGACCTTCAAAAACTAGAAGCAACAAACCAAAAATTATATAGCTAGTCTTACTGATTTCTATCACCACACTTTATTTCCAGCTTTTAAACACTATTCTAAATTACCTTAAGAATTTTATTCACACAGAAATAAAATGCTTAATCAAAGCATTTGGGTACGTTCCAGAATAATATAAAATCAAAGGGAAAATAAAAAAGATAGGACAAACGACCTTCAATTCATGCGACATGAGATACACGTCGTTTGGAAACATACAAAAACATAGAATGTATTACACTCTAAATGCTAATTTAGCACTTAATATTTTGCTACTTTTTCTTGTCCTGTCGCTTTTACGTACTCTGCAAGCGTAGAAAAAGAAAACTTTAAAAAATTCTTACTACGAGGGGATCTGATTCCCATATATGCAGAAACTTTACCAAGTTTATTCTTTTGTTAGAAATCTACAACATTAATTTATGCCAAGCGCTTCTTTACCTAAGCAAATTCCACAAACCGTTTTACTGATTATTTTAATCTCAAAACTCACGGAACAAAGCAAAAACGTGTGAAAAAATCACACCTTACCATCTTCTTCTTTTTTTTTTTTTGGTAATAATGCATATGAAATATTACTTAAAAGAGGTGAATCTTTTGAGAGAGAACCGTGAAGATTAAGCCGGAAAAGCCTTGTTATATTGTAAACTTACTTCTATACATAGAAAATAGATTTGGTATGATTTGTACATTACAAGAGAACATGGGAAATCTAATTCGACGTTGTTGTTGTTGTTTCATTTCCAACCCTAAACCTATTCTCATCCCTCGTCCTCATGCTGAACATCCTAATCCGGATGTCTTGGCCGCACCTCCTTCATCTAGTGATGACACTCAAAAACCGGGAAAGGACGTTAACACGGCAGGCCCAGGACTACATGAAGATCATGCTCATGATCAAGGAGCTCATGATAATCACCATAGTCCTCATGATCAACTAGCTCATGATCATCGCACTGAGCAAGAGCACGTTGATCAGAAGAAATCTTCGGCCACTAAAGATGATCAGGTTTTGAATAGCCGAGAAGCAGCGCAACGATAAAAAGGGATATTGATCACGGATTACGGTGTTAATCCTCCTGGGAAATACGCATGATCATCCTCACTAATGAATCTCAGTAATTAATATGGCTTGATCTTACTATGAAGCCTTTCATCTTCTTTTCTTGATCACATGTGTATTTGATGTATCTTTGTGCGCTTCCTTGTGGCATAAGAAAGAAAATAATTTATTGTAAGTGCGTTAATTAATTAGTATTTGTGTGTGCGTATATAGAAAATTATTCCTATCTTATAATTATCTCTATCTTTTGTAATTTGCTTGATTTAATGGCTTGAAAATCACATTGAAGCGCCTTTAATTAGTGTAGTCTTGCTTCGTATCTATATGGCGGATTATATCTATGGCGGAGTTGCAGTATTTCAGTGGGACATGTGCCTTCACTAGGATTTTAAAATTGTCCTTTATGTAATTGAATATTTTGGATTGTATTAGGAATAAATTAAGAAAATTAAGAAAATTAAACTAGTGTCTCACTCAACAGAAAAAAAAAAATACACACACACATGTATGTACTCTTACTTGACATTAGAAATTCTAACTATATATATATATATATACAATCTATTTGTTCTTTTGTGTTCTACATATTATGTACTGTATTTTAAAAAAAATAAAGTTTTTTTGAGTCCGTCACTTCATTATTTGTTAGAATTATTCTGGCAGTGACTTGGCAAAAAGTAAAAATTCCATTTTCTCCTCATTGGATCTTTGGACAATATGCAACCTGTAAAGGCAACATATCTTATTCTAAATAAGCAGAGAATTCGATACTCATAAACCATTGTAATATTCGGTTCGATCAAGAGCAATACTCGGAGGTCCATTTTGGTTTGCCGGTAGGACTTGAAATTTTTATATTGAAATTGGTTGACTTTTCAAAAACTAATTAAATTTTTTATTGACTTTTTATAAAAATATAAAAATTGAGTTGGAATTTTTGAGTTAAAAGATAAGGACTAAACATATATTGAGTTCTGTATCATGTAATTAATTACCGTCAATATATTATTGAACAAAGTACTGTGGGAAACGTATTGTGTTGTAACGATTAGCCCGGTTTGGCTTTTCGATTGACCAATAAGCTAAAAAACTATATTAAGAATTTTTTCACTATGGATTCCAAAGAGGAAATGCTGATTATTATTGTTATAGGACATGGTCGGTTTGCATGAGAATTCATATATCATGACAGGACTATATGATTATTATTTTGGGCAACATCTCCTCTTTTTTTTTTTTTTCCCCTTAAAGAGATAATTAATTAGTCCACTAACGGTTCACCATATCTCCTCTCTTTTTTTTTAGGCATGTTAAAATCGAGAACGACACAACCAAAACCATGAATAATTAATGTCGTTTATAGACGATTAGTTTTGAATTGTTTGAGTTTAATGATATTGGTGGTCTGCCTCTTAATAATTTAAGTTTTAACAGGAGATTTGATAAACTAACATGATATATTATGAGCAAAACACATAGTTCCGTATTTGAATTATTGCAGTTTAATTTTGAAACTTTTCACGTGTGGGGCTTTTGTACTTTAATAGACCCGCATTGGTCACTACATTGACAAAAATATCAAAACGAACATTAGTGCTCAATTAAAGAAAATCCTAAAATCACGAACATTAGTGCTCAATTAAAGAAAAGTCTAAAATCATATAATGACTATCCTAATATAAATGAAATAAGATTAGAAATTTGAAAATTTTGACAATGATTATATACAATATCAAATATCGTCATTGTCATAAAGATTACAACTTCATTCTAATATTCACCATCATAATCAATAAGATCAAACAACTAAAACTAAAACAATAATCTGAAAACCAGAGAATAAATACTATAATTTTATGATAATGAAACAATATCAGAAATTCGAAAAGGATGGTATACAAAATTTTCTCCTTTCATTAAAATTTCAACTTTCTGAAAGTGTTCATGATCGCAATATACGAAAAGGACGTAACGGGCATTGCAAATAACGATTTAAAAAATATATAAAAATTCATTATATATGTTACCAAAAAATAAAGGACAGTATATGTATTGACTTCATTTGCATTCACCATCTTCTTTGATTGTACTGAGTACCTTGTTGGAGCACCATACCTGAAGAAAAAATGTGAGAATTATTGTTAACTCACTTTCTAATAACTTTTAGAATAATTTATAAAAGCATAATGACAACTCATGTTAAAATGTAATTTTTCTAAAGCATAATAGATAGTAGATCTATATCTATAAAAAAAACATATATATTTTTTTTATATATGTACAAAAACCTCCCTAGGTTGTAAACACACAGCTGAAATTCATTAAGCTCATGTTAGTACACCGGTTCAGTTTAGTTTGGATCACAAAAATATATATATATTTATATATATTTTTATCTTTTTTAAAAAGTCAATTTTAGTTTCAGTATTCACAATTACTATTACAATTTATTTATAACTCAAATTTTAAAAGTCCATAACTTTTTGTACGCAAGTCCAAATGAAATTTTTTTTTTTTTAATTTCATAGAATTTCAAGAAGATATTGATATTTTTTTTTAGAATAAATTTAAAGTTTTTTACACTTTTTAATTTCAGCAATTCAAACGCCTCACCAAATGCATAACTTAATTCAAC
>JAFMPE010153041.1:0-21232 GCA_024759925.1 Ficus religiosa
CTGAGTGCTGATTTGTGTTAGAGAGGCACATGAGAAGATAATTGAATGCCCAAATAGAGGGCTTGGGACGCGTTTGGATAATGGAATTAGAGGAACTCGGAGGTTGGTGAAATGATTCGAGTTTTTCTGATTGAAATTCGGTTCGGATCCAATTGTCCAAACGGAGAGCAGTATTGCAATTAGCAGAAGAAGAAAATGAATGACAAGGAATTTGGAATGGGTTTGAATTAGAAAGAGAAGAAGAAGAAGAATTACCAGAGGAAGTTCTTGCCAGGATTATCTTTGTCTTCATCTTCATCTTCAGAAGTGAAATATCGGCGGGGACAAATTATGTAAAGGAGACTCGGAGAGAGGTGTGAGAGGTGTGAGGAGTGGAGAATCGTATTACGGTTAGTATTTTATTCTACTCCCTCAATTTAGGTTATTTTATACATACATCCCCTAATTTTTTCAAAATTTAGTAATTTAGTCCCCAAACTTTTTTTTGACAGTCAACCCTTGAACTTATGATTTTTGACACTGCCAATCTTTCTTGTCAAAATTCATTAACATTAAAATGGAATATTGCACAAGACTTATACATTATAATAGCTCAAGAAGGAATTGCTAATAATTTTTACTTAATTACTATACAAATTCCTTTTAAGATTTAGGTTCAAGTTTGAGTTATCATTGAATTAAGTTTAAGTTTTCAACCATTAGTTATGTATTAAAAACTATCTGTTTTGTTTTATTATTATTATTATTATATATACTTCCACATAATTTTATCTAAATCTTACGATTAAAAATCTTAACATCCTATTTTAAGCTTACAATGTGATTGCAACAGGCATCGAGAGTTTCAAATTTTTTAACTTTTCACGTGCAAGCCAAGAGTAATAAAAATGCCAACAATGACCAATTATAATACAAATGCCAATGCTGAACTTGGGCCAATCAAAAGAGGGAGAAAATGAAATAGCCAATATGGGGCAATCAAGATAGGGGAGAGGATGAATGTAATACCCAACAATACCTAATATGGATCAATCAAAGGAGGGAAAATATAAATTGAAAAAAAAAAATAAAGAAAAAGAAAGCAGTCTAACGTGTGAAAAATTATGAAGTTACAATTGTAGATACTTGAATGCGAAGTTGAACTCTACATGCAATATACGGTGCAAAATCCAAATTATTATCTTCGAAATATTTACATCATGTACTTTATAACTGACATGCGTACCAGTCTCTATTTATTAATACTAATTATGGTATGCGTTCCATGCGTAAGTATGTATATTTTTTATATTATATAATATTAATCAATACAAAAATAATCATAATTTAATATTCAAGTATTTTTTTTTTTTTTTAAGATAAAGATAAGTGTAAGAGTGTTAAAAAAAAAAAATCAAAAGTAAGAAACAACATAAGTAAGAGAAAAGGGGAAAGAAAAGTAAGGATATATTTGAGAAAATTTTGGTAATAGGGACAAAACGAAAGGAAGATTGATAAGACCAAAATTATTGAACAAAATATTTAAACACTAAATAAACGAAATTATCGTATAGAAAATTAACTAAGGCACACATGTAGAAGAAAAAAGATGTTTAAATAAGAGCACATTTGTGAAAAGTGTTTCAGTAGAAATTATAAAAGCAAAGAAGTTATAAGAAATTATATAATAAAATAATATTTTAAAAGATGGAAGAAAATTATCTAAATGAGCAAATGTTTCACCAAAAAAAAAAGGGAAAGAAAATATGTATTTTTATATATTTCAAAAAAAAAGGAAGAAAATAATCTAAATGAGCATGTTTTTGAAAAAAAGAAGAGAAAGAAACAGAGAAGGCCAAAGAAAGAAAGGGAAAAATAAAAAGAAGAGGAGGACGAAAAGGCAGGACATAGGAGTTATGGTTTTGAGACTATTATATGTAGAAGAAGAAGAATAGACATAGAAGATATGAAAATTATATCATAATAATTAGAATATTAGTCAGGATTTATTTAAAAAAATTCTTATATTATAAGAACAAAATAGAAAGAACAAATATTTAGTGATATATACTTTTTTTTTTTTTGAAAATTGTAATTGTATTTTAAATTAAGAAAATACAAACACCAATGACTGGAATGACCTTATAACACAAAGAAACTTAACCCCAATTACAGATCGGTTCCATTAGTAAGTTCTACTGAAGCACATAAGAGGGTGAAACGTATACCGGATTCCAACAACTGGAAATCGAAAAAGCATACTAATTATCAAGCACACATATGACTTTTTCAACAATACCACTACAATCAATGAAAAACTCTAATCGATTGAGATCAAGAGGCCTGTAGTAAAAAGGTTACCACCAACACTGCATAGAAATAACTCTAGCAGATTGGATATATATCCAGTACGAGAGCGTGAGGAGACTACCTCCATTATTACAAAATAGAAACAAAAACATAACGAAAAAATGTAACACCTACATGACGGAAACATCATCGCTTTTATTTCAAATAAACAACTATCACAAATAGGAGAAAAAACCCCAACTCCATGGATAATACCTCCGGTGATAAGCCAAACTACATGACCAAAGATATCAAAATGTATCCCCTTCGACCACGAAGCCATCTCGCCATCAAAATCATTATTGTGGAGTTCAAAAGCATCTTCTCTGGGATCGGGAGTCTGGTAGTCAATCAAAAGGTGGTGCCAGACTCCGACCCTAAAAAAAAATATATGAACAATCTAAACCCTAGTGATTGAGAGAGGGAGAGAGAGAAGGAGAGGGAGAGAGAATAAAAATAAACGATGTTAAAAAGGAAAAAATAAACGATGTTAAAAAGGAGAAAATATAAAAATATTGCAAGAAGCTTAAACAAAAAAAGACACGCAAAAGCGAAGAAAAATTATATTTGGAAAGAAAAAAAAAAACAAAACAAAAACAAAAACAAACAAAACTAATACACAGCCAAAAAAAGAGAGGGGGGGGGGGGGGGGACAAACGACAAACACAGGTAAAAGCAAAATAATAATACAATAAAATAAAAATAGGAGGACGGAACTTTGTGCAACGTGGAAGGCGCAGGGGTGCTGTTGACATAATGCGTTGGATTAGATTAGATTTTAGATTATTTTTAGAAAGGCATAATTTAATATTATTTTATTATTTGATAAAGCAAACAATTTTTTTTTTTCCAATCGTCAATTGCCAATGCAAAAACTCCGCCGTTGTCATCTCCAGCTCCATCTTCGTACGCTTTTTTCTTTTTTCTTTTTTGTCTTTTTCATCTTTAATTCAAAATTACTTATTTCTATTTATATTTTTAAATACATACAAGAAATTTAAATTTTAAAAATTTATAATTTTCTTATTTCAAATAGATATGAGATGATTCTTATATCAAAATATTCACAATGATGAGACAAACAAAATAAAATATATTTTGCATAATTTTTTTCTGAACCCATTTCAAATGTTGGTAATATTTTCTATATCACAACATATGTTTTCAATCCAACCTCCAAAATTCCGTCTCCAACTCAACCTTCAAAATTCCGTCTGCAAATATCCCCAGCCCTAAAAATTCAAATTGCAAACTCCACTTCAACCAATCTTTATAATACACCAAAACGATCAATTACAAACCTTAATTCAACTCCAATCAAATGCATGGGCAGTGCACCGGAAACAAAAAAAAAAAAAAAAGATTGAAACTTTGTGGAACAAGAACATAAGCACAAATTAATCCAACCAACAGGGAAAAAAAAAAGAAAAAGAAAAAGAAAAAGAAAACAAACAAACATTGCTCTCATACCATTTGAAAAATACATAGTAACGCAAAATAGAGAAAGAGAGGAGGAAAAAAAAAAAAAAGAGCTAAGGGAAACTAAGATTTCACGTTATTGAAATTACTTAATGAAAACATAACAAGAACAAGGTTTATATAGACATCTAAGCAAATAACAAAAGGATGATTTTATTTGCATACTTCTCTTGACTTTCCACACCCTCTTTCTAAACACAACTTCTTTTAAATTCAAAATGACTAAATTTACTTAATATACACATCTTTCATTTCCAAAATTACCCTTAATTACTATGAAATAAAAGGTACTCTACCACTTCAAAATTTTTTCACATTAATTTTTTTTATTTATTATTTTTGATGTTTATTGTAGGTTAAATTAAAAATTAAAAAAATGTTAAAAAAATGAAAAATAAAAAAACATAACATACATATATATAATATATTAAAATATCAATTTCTGCAAGAAAAAAATTAAAACAAAATCATATATATTGACATATTTAATGAAAGAAAAGCGGCATATAAAATCGGAAAAATTAAAGAAAAAGCTGAAGAACAAAGATATAGAACCAAAAAAAATAAAAAAAAATAAAAATAAAAGAGCCAATGAACAATACATAAAAAGAAATACATGTACAAAAAAAAAAAAAAAAAACAACGGCGACATAAAATTATAGAATGAAAAAAAAAAAAAAACTACAACATGTAACATAACTTAAAATTTTTTGGACTACTTATTGAAGAATAAAAATTAGGGTTTTGTTATGGATTTCAAAGAAGTAATATTTATAAGTTATTTATTTAGGAATTTGATATGTGGGTGTGTGTGAAAAGAAAAAAAAAAAAGAATATAATTGAATTTCCCTCTTCTTATGATATAATTTTATTTATGTAATTAAGTCTACTACTGTTGTCCTTTTATGTCATTTTCTTTTAGGATTGTTTTTGTAATTAAAGAATTTAATTAATAGGGAGTGTGAAAAGCTAAGAATGATTTGCCAATGGAACCACCCATTTAACCCTTCCAAATAAAGATAATAAATAAATCTAATAACTATCCTAATATAAATCTAATCCTAATATAATTCTTAACAAGAGTCTCTCTTTCTCTCTCTAAACTTTTCTCTCTGCCCTAGGATTTTGTAGTCTTGCGTCTCCTATTTTTGGGCTGAGTTTAGCGGTGCCTCCGGGCTGGCCTCTGAATTCCCAACCTGTATGGAGGAGATCTCATCACCATAAGAAAGATATATGGGTTGTGACACGGCTATTCAAAACGCTTTTAGATGGATATAGCGTGTAAAAGACAATGACTTGTTGGGTGTTTAGTCTTTCAGTGACCGATTTCTTCTCAATGACTTTGTTTAGTTTGGTCTTGGCAAGTACAATGGCTGAGTTGTAGTTGATGATTATATCTGTGCTGATGAGATTTCCGTAGTTTATTATAAGATTTTAATTTTAATAACGACGCCTTTGTTTTCGCCTTTTAGATTTAATACTTTGGTGTTTTGTATTATGTTATAGTTTGTAATAACAATGGTGGTTTCCTACCTTCCAAACTGGGTTGTTACATGATAGATTTGAGTTTGTGTAGCATTTTGGTTCCGTTAAATATGAATTTAGACGGATTTCGTAGTGGCTTGGATGCTACAGGTGATATCCTCTCAATCAATCCGGAGTTTCCATCGATTGTAGAGAAATTGTTGAAAATAAGCCTAATGCGGACTCGATGGTAGTATGTCAAGACACCCATTTTTCCCTTTATGCATTATCAAAATATACCAATGGTACCGATTTTCCTTAAGGGTTTTATCTATTTTAAATTAAATGAAATTTCCTCTTTCAAAAAAAAATTATATACATATATAATTCTCAACACTCTAAATAAACTTATTAATATTTGATTTTCTTTTTTAAACCTGGCAACTTCTTTCATCTCCCTTTTTTACTCAACTATACATCGGCCAAAAGATAGCACTTCTATAAAGCACAATCTTAAAAACTCACTATTCATTGTAAAAAATTTAAGTTTTTTAAAAATTTTATGATAGAAACTTATTTTGCCCCACCTTCCCCTTTTTCCCTCCCTTTCACTTGTCATTTTGAAAAATAATCTGGTGAAGTTACAAATACAACATCTTAACCCCTATCTAATTTTTGGGTCAATTCCTGCTTCGTAATACCAAAAAATGAGATTCTTACCAAATCCGAGTTTGCTGCTCCAACCTGATGATAATTCAATAATTACAACTCTTGAAAAAAAAAAAAAACTTTGGCGAGCAAGAAAAAAAAATGTTTACAATATTTCTAAAGTTCGGGGTGGGGGGTGTTGTGGGGATGGGGGGTTGCTAGACGATGAGCCGTTGGACATGTGGTGGGCAACCTTTATTGCTTTTGTTTAGTGGGATGCAGCAAAAGCAAAGTAATGTTATTCAGACACTCTTACTATTATTGAAGCCAATTTAACGTTAACGTTAAGACGTGGGTCCTTGACATGTATAGTTCAAATAATAGCGTTTTGGTTTTTCCTCCTTTTCTTTTGCCCTTTACACATCAACAATTCAAACATTCAGCATTGCCAACGGATTTAATTCTTTTTGGTTCTTTTCTTTTGTTTTGTTTTCTGTTCTTTTTTAATTTCCAATGAAGAGGCATCGGATAATTATTTATCAAAACATTCCCTAAAAAAAAAAAAAAAGAATTTCCCAACATAACGGATAGTACATATGGGTACACTTTTTTTTTCTTTCTACTTTTATGAATTCCTTATTTTTTCTTATAAAAAATGGCAATAGCTCCCACTTCCCTTCTCACACTGCTACAATAATAGTCTCTAACGGTATTGTATTGTGGTTATCAACAACATTTTTTTGTGCTTCTCATTATTTAACACTTCATACTCTCACTTGGAAAGTCACCGATTTATCATCAATATGCAATTCCCTTGGCAAGTAATAACAAGAAATATGACAAAGGGCTTAGCTAGAAAGAAACGACAAGTGCTTGAGCATTAAAGGACACAAAAACTCTAGACCCAAATAATATACTAAATATATAGATTAATATACTAAATGTAATATAAAAATATGAAAAAGATTTGAAAGACGGATATATACTTTTTGAATAAAAACAAAATACAAGGTATAAAAATGAAAATATTACTTAATTTTAGTTTTACCTTTTATTTTTTAAGGTTATTTGAACATTTTAAGATCGAAATTAAATATCAATCAAGAAAAAAGATATATAAATTTATGTATTAAACATAATCTAATTGTAAAATATAATATAAAAGTTCAAAAGGTAAAGTATATTTTTTTTAATAAATTACGCAAAATACAAGGTGAAAAATATAAATCACTCATCTTATAATTACAAATTTTAAAGAATAAGGTTAAAAAAGTGATGAGCCATTGGGCCATGTGGTGGGCAACCTTTATTGCTTTTCTTTGGTGGGACGTACGGCTAAGTAACGTTATTCACCAGACCCTCTTATTGATGCCAATAACGTTATGGGTCTCCCACATATATGGTAAGTGTACAATAATAGCGTTTTGTCTTTTCCTCTGTCTTTTGGTGGAACTTAGCAGTGCAACGTCAATTAGAAGCGGAGACGACCGATTGATTTAAAAACTTTATATTTTTTAATTTTGTCCTATTGAAAATTTATTATCCTTACATTAATCTTTTAAAAATTTTATAATTTTCTCACCCTTCTCTCATTTCATTCTTCCAATCAAACAAGAGATAGCTCTCTTCCTCCGTCTCTCTCCCTCCAACCAAACATGTTTTATGTGAGAATACCCACTGCAAAATTAAATTAAAAAAAAAAAAAAGAAGAGAGAGAAACGTATGTTGGGATTTTACATTATTGCAATTGCTTAATAAAAATACATCAAAAAGAAAAAAAAAAAAAAAAAATATATATATATAGACCTTTAAGTAAACAATAAAAAGCCAAACTAAACAAAATAAATAAATTATCTTTACAAATGAAGGAAATAAATAAACCTAAAAATTATCCCATAAACATAATCTTAATATAAGTCTTAACACTCTGAACAACTTGATATTTAATTTTCCTTTCTAAAATCTCTCCTACATCTTCTTCCATCTCCCTTTTTACTCCATTATACATTGGCCAAAAAGAATATGTTTATTTTCAGCTAAGAAAAATAGCATTTCTATATAGCTCAGTCATAAAAATGCACTTTAATTTCATGTGTACAAGCACAACACAGAACCCTGATGGGTACACCTTATCAACAGAATTAGTGATAATTAAGTTTTTTAAAATTTTTTAAAAGAAAAACTTATTTTGCCCCACCTTCCCCGTTTTCTCTCCCTCTCTTTTCTCTGACATTGTTATCTCTTCTTATTTTTCAATTTAAGAATTGGAGATGATGACAAAGAAAAGCATCAATCTCTCATGAGGCTCAAATTTCAATGAAATTGAGTCTAAAAGGGTGTTTGGTGGAGTAGTTTGAGTTGAGATTTTTAAGTTTCAATAGTAAATTTTTTTGAATTTTCAGAAAAGATAAAAAACTTTTTGGGAAAAAGACAAAAATTTTTTGGGAAAAAGATAAAAAAAAATTTGAGTTGAGTGGGTTGAGTTGGTGTGCCAAAGGAACCCTAAAAAACTCAATCGAGCGCAACTCCAAAAAGAGCACATCTTGTAAGGACGTGCTAATTATAAAAAAGAAATCCAAGTTCGTAAAACTTCAAGACAATAATAAATATGTAAGAGTAACATTTTAAGATAAAAATCTAATTCTTTTTAAGCATAGTACAAAATAGAACTCTTATAGTAAAAGCATCCGTAAAATAAAATTGAGTCAATTAGCATATGATTCAATCATTTTTTATTTTTTTAATTAAATAATCTTTTAAAAATTTTTATTAGCATATTAGAACGATCGAAAACGACCGATTTTTTAATCAATCATTCCCTTATTAAAACAAAAGAAGGTTAGTTTACTAATTTTAATTTTTTAGATTATTGTTATTTTGGTAAATATTCTGATAAAGCTGCAAGTGAGCCCACTAATGGGATTTCATCAATTCAATAACGACAACACTTTAAAAAATAGTTACTACATTTCTAAAGTTCAAATGGAAAAAAAAAAAAAAAAAGTTGGTAAAGGATGAGCCGTTGGACATGTGATGGGTAACCTTTATTCAGACATATTATTATTGAAGCCAATAAGGTTAAGATGTGGGTCCCTTGACGTGTATAGTACAAATAATAACGCTTTGTCTTTTCCTCTTTCTCTTTTGCACTTTACAACAACAATTCAAACATTCAGCATTAACGGAAATATTTCTTTTTCTTTTTCTTTTTCCTTTTCTTTTCGTTTCTTTTTTAATTTTCTTTTTTAATTTTCAATGAAGAGGCATCGGATGCTTATTTATCAAAACGCTCCCTTTAAAAAAAAAAAAAAAGAAGAAAGAATTTCCCAACATAACGGATAGTAAATGTGGCTACACTTTTTTTTTTTTAAATAAAAAATTTCTTATTTTTTTTCCTTATAAAAAGTGACAATAGCTCTCACTTCCCTTCTCACACTGCAATCATAATAATCTTTGCCTTCTTTTGATAGCTCTCAAACTAAGGGTTCGTTTAGTTCACAGTTTGAGTTGGAAATTTTAAGTTTCAATAGTAATTTTTGTTGATTTTTTTAGAAAAGACAAAAAAATTTAAAAAAAAAAAGATAAAAACTGATATGAAAATTTTAGATTTGAGTTGACGAACCAAACGAATGCTAAAAGCAATCCATCATTCCTTTCCTTACAGCAACTCCAATCTTTTCCTTTTTTTTTGTTTTGTTTTGTTTTGTTTTTTGTTTTGTTTTGATTTCTCTGAAAACACTCTTTTGTTCCGATTTCCAATCGGAGTTTTCGCTTAATTCCTACATACCATCCATTTAAAGAAGTAATAATCAATGGCAGAAGGAGTACTCCTCAACATTGTTGCAGGATTCGCTGCAAACGTCGCTTCTGAACCTTTCAAGAAGATCAGACTGTCGTTGGGGGTTAAGGACGAGCTCCGCAAACTTAACAACACCCTCACCGCAATCGAAGCCGTTCTTCTTGATGCGGAGGAGAAGCAAACCAGAAACAACCAAGTCAAAGTGTGGCTCGACCGTCTTGAGGAGGTTATCTACGATGCTGATAACTTGGTGGACGAGTTTCATTACCAACACCTTCGGCGCAAAGTGCTCTTCGGTAAGAAAAAGGCGAGGAAGGTACGCATTTTCTTCTCTAGATCAGCAAACCAGCTTTTTTTCAGATATAAAATGGCTAAGAAACTTAAGAAAATTAGGGAGACTCTAGAAGAGATTAAAGCCAATAAGGTTTTTCTTCAATTAGATAAGCGCAATTCTGAAGAGACGCGTGGTCCCTCTAAAATGAGTGAGAGGGAGACTCACTCATTTGTAATTGATGAGGAAGTAATTGGGAGGGATGATGATAAAAAGAAGATAATAAAACTTCTGTTAGACAACGACAGCGAAAATGAAGAAAACGTGTCCATTGTTTCCTTAGTTGGTATCGGCGGATTAGGAAAAACCACACTAGCTAAGTTTGTATTCAATAATGATGAAATCAAAAAACATTTTGAGAAACAAACGTATTGGGTTTGTGTTTCTGATGTTTTTGATTTGAAGTTACTTGTTCAAAAAATTATTAGGTCCGTAACTGATAAAAGTCCAGATCAAAACCTGGATTTGGAGCAGCTGCAAAATCGGCTTAGGGAAAATATAGAAGGTAAGAAATACCTTCTTGTATTAGATGACGTTTGGAATGAGGATACTAACAAATGGGAGGAGCTAAGTACATTCTTAAAAGTAGGTGCAAAGGGAAGTAGAGTCTTAATAACTACTAGGAGCAAAACAGTTGCACAGATTGTTAATTCTACTAAAACACATATGTTACGTGGTCTAGATGACGACATGTCTTGGGCTTTGTTTGAGAGAGTGGTATTTGGGAAGAGAAATTGCGAACCAACTGCTCAATACCATCGCCTCGAAGAAATAGGAAAGGATATAGTAAAAAAGTGTGGAGGAGTTCCTCTTGCTATTAAGACAATAGGGAGATTATTGTCTAAGATGCAAAAACTTGAAAGCAAGTGGAAGTCGTTTAGGGACACTAAACTTGCAGAAATAAATTATGGAAATCAAAATGACATCTTGCCAACGCTTAAGTTAAGTTATAATAATCTCTTACCACATTTGAAGCATTGTTTTGCTTTCTGTAGCTTATTTCCAAAGGATTATGTGATCGATGTTCAACAACTAATAACACTTTGGATGGCACAAGGTTTTATTGAACATGATGAACAAATTGGGTACGACTATTTTATGATTTTATTGTCAGGGTGCTTTTTCCAAGAAGCCAAACAAGATAAGTTGTTAGAAACTGTAAAATCCTGTAAAATGCACGATCTCATGCATGATCTTGCAAGTTTAGTGGCTGGTCAGAGTGTAAAAATATTAGATGAAAATAAACGAGAAAAATCTTTTGAAAAAGTTCGTCATGTTTTTTGTGTGAAATATGATTGTTTAGGCCAAAGTAAAACACAATTGTTGGAACAAAAAAAGATGCGAACATTTATTTTACATGATAAGTTTGAAAGTTTGACTTCATCAGATTTGTCAAACTTAAAGCTCTTGCGGGCATTGAGTTTCAGAATTGATACGGAGACTTTGCCAAATAGCTTGGGCAAACTAAAGCATCTTAGATATCTTAATCTCTCATCTACCGAATTGCAGGAGCTTCCAAATTCCATAACAGAGTTGTATAATTTGCATACTTTAATCCTCTCTAATTGTGAATGTCTTGTAAGTTTGCCTGTAGATATAAAAAATCTTATCAATTTGAGGCATCTTGAGATTCACGGTTGTTGTGAGTTGACTCATATGCCTCGTGGAATTGGTGAATTGACATTACTTCAAATATTAGACATGTTTGTAGTGGCAGCCAACCAATCAAGTGAAAGTGCTGGATTTGATGAACTCGGCAAGCTCAACAACTTGCGTGGAGGTTTAGTCATCAAGATTAAGGGACTTGGCGAATCAGGAGCTGCACAATGTTTGAAGAACAAGGAACATCTTGAGTTCTTACATCTGAATTGGGAAGTAGAACAAGATACAATCGGGAACGCTAAAGTAGCATTGGAGTGCTTAGAGCCACCACATCAAAATATGAAAGCCTTAGAAGTGAATTCCTATCCTGGCGAGACATTTCCTCCTAATTGGCTTTCTTCTCTCACTAATCTTGTTCGATTGAGACTTGCAGGTTTTGAAGAATGCAAATATCTGCCGCCATTGCACCATTTATCTTCTCTTCAGAATCTTAAACTTTATGATTTGTCAGCTCTAGAGTATGTTTCAAGGGATAGGGAGTGGGACCAAGGTGACCACTTATCTACTTCATCCAGGTTCTTCCTCCCATCCTTAAAAAGTCTCAAGATTAGAGGATGTACTAGTCTGAAAGGATGGTGGGGCAGAGAAATAAAGGACGTTGGTGAAGTAGTGGGACCACTAACAGAGCATCACCAACAACATCCTTTTTTTCCTTCTCTTACTATCCTGGAAATATCCAGCTGTCCTCTTCTAATTACCATGCCCCTGTTTCCGAATCTTGAAGAGCTGAAAATAGACGACACAAGCTCCAAACCACTAGAACAGACGATCATGATGAAATTGAAGAGTGATGGTGTTGCAACAACATCATCAGCATCTTCTTCTTCCTCTTCCTCCTTCCCATTCTCCAAATTGAAAGAATTAGATATCTCTAATGCTAGTGATTTTGAATCCCTACCAAAGGCAATAGAAAACCTCTCATCACTTACATATCTTTCAATTAGTGATTGTAGCAATTTGGCCTCACTTCCAGAAGGGATAGGCAGCCTTTCATCACTTACACATCTCACAATTAAAGGATGTGGCAATTTGACCTCACTTCCAGAAGGGATAGGCAGCCTCTCATCACTCTTAGGTCTTACAATTAAAGGATGTGGCAATTTGGCCTCACTTCCAGACGGGATAGGCAGCCTCTTATCACTTAAACATCTCACAATTGAAGGATGTGGCAATTTGACCTCACTTCCAGAAGGGATAGGCAGCCTCTCATCACTTACACATCTCACAATTGAAGGATGTGGCAATTTGACCTCACTTCCAGAAGGGATAGGCAGCCTCTCATCACTTACACATCTCACAATTGAAGGATGTGGCAATTTGACCTCACTTCCAGAAGGGATAGGCAGCCTCTCATC
Organism: Ficus religiosa; assembly: GCA_024759925.1. NCBI lineage: Eukaryota > Viridiplantae > Streptophyta > Magnoliopsida > Rosales > Moraceae > Ficus > Ficus religiosa. Next base: position 13,067 of record JAFMPE010153041.1, read on the forward strand.
ACTCTTAGGTCTTAGAATTGTAAGATGTAGCAATTTGACCTCACTTCCAGAAGGGATAGGCAGCCTCTCATCACTTACAGGCCTTGCAATTGTAGGATGTGGCATTTTGACCTCACTTCCAGAAGGGATAGGCAGCCTCTCATCACTTACACATCTTACAATTGAAGGATGTGGCAATTTGACCTCACTTCCAGAAGGGATAGGCAGCCTCTCATCACTCTTAAGTCTTAGAATTGTAAGATGTAGCAATTTGACCTCACTTCCAGAAGGGATAGGCAGCCTCTCATCACTTACAGGCCTTGCAATTGTAGGATGTGGCATTTTGACCTCACTTCCAGAAGGGATAGGCAGCCTCTCATCACTTATACATCTTACAATTGAAGGATGTAGTAATTTGACCTCACTTCCAGAAGGGATATGCAGCCTCTCATCACTTACACATCTTACAATTGAAGGATATAGCAATTTGACCTCACTTTTAGAAGGGACAGTTAGCCTCTCATCACTTACATATCTTAGAATTGAAAGATGTAGCAATTTGACCTTATTTCCAGTAGGGATAAGCAGCCTCTCATCACTTACATATCTTTCAATTAGTGATTGTAGTAATTTGGTCTCACTTCCAGAAGGGATAGGCAGCCTCTCATCACTTAGATCTTAAAATTAAAGGATGTGGCAATTTGACCTTACTTCCAGTAGGGATATGCAGCCTCTCATCACTTACATATCTTTCAATTAGTGATTGTAGCAATTTGACCTCACTTCCAGAAGGGATAGGCAGCCTCTCATCACTTACACATCTTACAATTAGTGGATGTGGCAATTTGACCTCACTTCCAGAAGGCATAGGCAGCCTTTCATCACTTACATATCTTACAATTGAAGGATGTCACAATTTGACCTCACTTCCAGAAGGGATAGTTCTGGGCAGCCTCTCATCACTTAGAGGCTTTACAATTAAAGGATGTGGCAATTTGACCTCAATTCCAGAAGGAATAGGCAGTCTCTTATCACTTAGAGATCTTACAATTGTAGGATGTGGCAATTTGACCTCACTTCCAGAAGGGATAGGCAACCTCTCATCACTTACATGTCTTAGAATTGAAGGATGTCGCAATTTGACCTCACTTCCAGAAGGGACAGGCGGCCTCTCATCACTTGCAGATCTTACAATTATAGGATGTGGCAATTTGACCTCACTTCCAGAAGGGACAGGCAGCCTTTCATCACTCTCAAGTCTTAGAATTGTAAGATGTGGCAATTTGACCTCACTTCCAGAAGGGATAGGCAGCCTCTCATCACTTACAGATCTTAACATTGAAGGATGTGGCAATTTGACCACATTTGACCTCACTTCCAGAAGGGATAGGCAGCCTCTCATCACTTACACGTCTTACAATTGTAGGATGTGGCAATTTGGCCTCACTTCCAGAGGGGATAGGCAGCCTTTCATCACTTAGAGGTCTTACAATTAAAGGATGTGGCAATTTGACCTCACTTCCAGAAGGGATAGGCAGCCTCTCATCACTTACATATCTTGCAATTATAGGATGTGGCAATTTGACCTCACTTCCACAAGGGATAGGCAGCCTCGCATCACTTACATGTCTTAAAATTGAAGGATGTGGCAATTTGACCTCACTTCTAGAAGGGATAGGCAGCCTCTCATCACTGACAGGTCTTACAATTGTAGGATGTGGCAATTTGACCTTACTTCCACAAGGGATAGGCAGCCTCTCATCACTCTCAGATCTTAGAATTGTAGGATGTGGCAATTTGATCTCACTTTCAGAAGGGATAGGCAGCCTCTCATCACTTACACATCTTGCAATTGTAGGATGTGGCAATTTGACCTCACTTCCAGAAGGGATAGGCAGCCTCTCATCACTTACACATCTTACAATTGAAGGATGTGGCAATTTGACCTCACTTCCAGAAGGGATAGGCAGCCTCTCATCACTCTCAAGTCTTAGAATTGAAGGATGTGGCAATTTGACCTCACTTCCAGAAGGGATAGGCAGTCTCTCATCACTTACACATCTTAAAATTGAAGGATGTGGCAATTTGACCTCACTTCCAGAAGGGATAGGCAGCCTTTCATCACTGACAGGTCTTACAATTGTAGGATGTGGCAATTTGACCTCACTTCCACAAGGGATAGGCAGCCTCTCATCACTTACACATCTTGCAATTATAAGATGTGGCAATTTGTCCTCACTTCCTGAAGGGATAGGCAGCCTCTCATCACTTACACATCTTGCAATTGTAGGATGTGGCAGTTTGACCTCACTTCCAGAAGGGATAGGCAGCCTCTCATCACTTGTATATCTTACAATTGAAGGATGTGGCAGTTTGACCTCACTTCCAGAAGGGATAGGCAGCTTCTCATCACTTAGAGGTCTTACAATTAAAGGATGTGACAATTTGACCTCACTTAGGCAGCCTCTCATCACTCTCAGGTCTTAGAATTTTAAGATGTAGCAATTAAAAATTTGACCTCATTTCTAGAAGGGATGGGCAGCCTCCCCTCTTTGAGGTGGGTTAATGGGAAGTCTTGCACTCAAACACCAATGAACGCATTGGCTGACTACCTCCTGCAGCAAAACAGAGAATGATTCTCAGAGTCTAATACTCCTTTACTTCTCCGAGGTTAGTTCATCATATACCTCTAATTTATTCGCTGTCATGGAAAAGTAGCATTTGACAAAATTTGTGTTTAATTAATTATGTAAGAAGACAAAAGTATTTTAAAATTGAATTAGTTTCATCAATGTAAAAATGTGTCTATCAAAAAGGAATGAAAATTTGTTGTTCAAAATTATTTATTTCCTTTGGTCTTTTCTTTTTCTTTCAGGAATCCAAGTTCAGCTAGTTGAGAAAAAAACAAACTGGGCGAACTATACAGATCAGAGGACAGTCATAAGCTTCTCATGCTCTTTACAATTTTAGAGCTTCACAATTGGTGGTTGAAATACTAATCTGAATTTCATTACAAGAATTTGGTAAGGAATTAATTTGTTTCCACTTTCCTCTCTCGGTTTGCAATTTTTTGTTTCTTCTTTTTGTTTTTGTATTTTTTTCTTTTTTTGTCCTTTTTTTTTTTGGGGGGGGGGGGGGACTTTCTACTTTTGATATATTTGAAAATGGAGTAACCAAAGCAACAAATAATTCTTTTAGTTAATTTTTTCCTTTTTTAACAAGCAATTGTTGACTGGATTTTCAGTTGTCCAACTGAAAAAGGAGCAATTAGGCACTAATGATGTTCAACATTCTGTCATAAATTAAGGTGCTTTATATCATTTTTGCTCTGCATCATTATTTAGATGCAAGAAATATTTACTGAGAAATTTGTTACTAAAATTAACTTTATTTTTCTTTTAATACATTCATAGTTGCTGTTTGAACACTAATTTCAGTTTTCCAGTTTATAAAGTCTTCGTTTGAGTCAAAGTCATTACTTTAAATGTATGAATGACAACTGTAGTGCCAAGGGATACCGAAGATTATTACACGTCGTTTTATTAAAACAAGTGATTTTCTATTTATCGTGCTTTATATAGGTAATCAAGCTATGGATAAATTTGCAGGTTCTTCGATCGACACGTCATCTCAGTTACGGTGTTATTCTTCACCAAATTTTCTGTGCCTCATTTTGGAGGTTATCTGCCCTGGTTGTTGGTTTGTGTTTGTGTAAGTTTTGGCTGTTGCTGCCGTTGTCCTTTGCTTCTGCCAGTTGGTCTACGGGATCCTTTGTTTAATGAAGAATTTTAGTTCTCATGCGTAGTTTTGACTCGGGATCATGCACTCTTTTTCCTTGATGGATTTTTTTCCCTTTGGGTTTTTTCCATTCAAAGTTTTAACGAGGCATCCTTTGCTAAGGATTAGATCCCGTGATTTTGCATATCATAAGCATCTTTTTGTTAGCTCAAGTGTTTTAGTGACGTCTTTTGTATTTTTTTCTTCTCTGCATTTCGGATTTGTAAGCCTATATGTGAGGCATGTGTTTTAGTTTCCTAAACCGTCTGTATTCATTCCTTTTTATCAATAATAAATGCGAGCGGGGAGCTTGGTGTGGGATGGGAATGTTAGTGGATGTCAATTTAGTTGGGATGTGCTGAAATTCCTTGATACTAGTTGCTCTCTCTCTATTTTTTTACCTATAAAATAGATTTATCGTTTTGTTAAGAACTTTTTCGGAGTTAATTTACTTTCGGAGTTCACATTCAAGGATATGATATCGAAATAAGCTTTTGTTTTTTTATACTTCATTCAGTTTACTAGATGAGATATAAAATTAAACCATCCAAGTGAATCAGAAGTTTGAGCCACTTTACCTAAAAAGTAGCGGAAGTCTCCCTCTTCTCATAAACTTCAATTGCATTGAAAATTTTAGTAATTCGCATATTCAGAGCCCGTATTAGTATTCCTTCTTGAAGATCTTAGTTGATTCTTTGAATTTCATGTATGATTAATGTGAATAAGTTGTAGACTGGCTATTGACGGAGATCGCTTAGGACCTAACTACGTAAACCGGAATATCATGTTCTCTTCAATATGTTCTAATTTTCTTGTGTTATTTGTTTATGTGTGATTGATTCTCGAAGTTAGTTTGCTCAAAAAAAATTAAAAAAATAAAAAATAAAAGTAAAAAAAAATAAGATGATATAGGGAGAAATGAATCTGAACCAATAAAAGTCTCTGTCACATTAGAAAGTGTATACATTAGAACCGGATTATGCATATTCATCTTGCTTAATTTTAGTCTTTAAGGATATAATTATTTTATGATCGAATGACCTTGTCTTGATTATTGGAACCGTACATGATTCTTTAATGGGATTATGTATGGAGAGTACTAAATCTAACTAACTACTCCTAGCTACCAATCATGTACAAGCACGTGTCTAATCTAGTGATAACTAAAGGCAAATTATATAGTCAAAGCTGGATGAAGGATGAACTACTATGTTACCTTCAAAAATAAAATAAAGGGGGATAACAACAAACAAAAACAAAAAACAAAACAAAAGGTTTGGGTGATACTTGAGGATTTATAAGATAATTTTAAGGATTGTCCAAAAATGCGTATCTCTGAAATATTATCTTATTTATAATGGTTTTACGATTTTTAAACTTTTATAATATAAATCAAACGTCAATCTAAAATGTCTTTTCAAAATTAACCATGACATGTCAAAAATATTTTCTAATAAAATACCATCTGTATTCTACCAGAATACATTCCATCAACCAGAGTCAACATAAATCACTGATAGTCTCTAGCCACAGCAGAGCATTCTGATAGACTATTGTTTTCATTCTACCAAAATACATTGCTATTCTACTAAATTATTTAATATATTCTATCGGAATGCTTTTTTTTTTTTTTTTTTTGTCTACCAAATTTTTTAACATCAAATTGTTTAAAATATATTATTTTAAATGATTTTATTAATTTATCATGTTTTATAATTTATCAATAAAAGAATCATACAACAATAAAATACTTAGCATAATAAAAGAATTATATAACTTCCTTAAAAAAATTATATTATAAAAATCAGGAGAAAAATTTTTTTAAAACAAAAAAGAAAAAAAAAACTTAGCCAAGACCACGACGACCACGAGAAAGGCAGAGAGAGAGCCGTTGCCGTGCCACCGTGGCTGCAGAGATGCGAGGTCGAAGACGAGCAAGAGATGCAGAGAGAGAGAGTGTGTCGTATCCAAGTTGTCTCTATAGCACTTTCTTTCTTACAAAATAGAGAACTACTCTATATTTTCTTGTTATGAAATGAAGAACTGTCAAGTGAGTGGATGATAAACTCACATGTAAGGTATAGGTAAATATCTCCTAATGTTAAATATCGGCCTTCAATTTGGGCATGAAACCACATATTCTTCATTTCATTGCCACGTAAAATCTGTTTTCTTATCTATAATTGAACATTGATTAGTCAACTTACATTGGAATATGTAATTCATTTCCTCTTGGATGATATAGTTTAGAAAATTTTATGATAAGACACTCCACTATTTAATTTAACACTTCAGATTGTCTCACTTGGAAAGTCACCAATTTTATCATCAATATGCAATTCCCTTGTCAAGTAATAACAAGAGAGACGACAGAGGGCTTAGATAGAAAGAAACGACAAGTGCTCAAGTATTAAACGACACAAAAACTCTAGACTCAAGCCTTTATTTAAGTGCACAGCTTTAACGACAAAATAACGCTAGCTTCTACTACTAGACTTAGAAAAAAGACAACTAGCTTGAGTAAAAAGCTTCTGTATCAACTTTACTGTAGGTACTACAATGTAGTTAAATTTATAGAGGCAGTGAGATTATGTAGAAAAAATAAAGTTAGAGAGAGAGAGAGAGTTATAAAAGTGGTAAGGCACTCTAACATAATTCTAAACCATCAAAACATATTAAAATTATATCAGAGAACAATAATTTAAAAGAATTTGATGAAAATCTAACGGTTCAGGATTAGGCTTATCAATAAGATTTTTACTAAGCTTACCAAAAAGATCTTTTTTCTTACTCTGCTAAAGAATTTCTCCTAATATTTAACGCACTCTCGTACTTTTAAAGTCACCAATTTATGATCAATTGCGTACTATCAATAGATCCATGACATATTTATAATGGGTCAAGATTGATATATATTCTCTGTAAAGTGATCGAAATGATATAACCCTAAGAAAAGGACTCTTAAATAGGCTTATGAAGTTGGGAAAAGTTGTAAGTAACAAAGGAAAAATTACTAATCCCACATGGGATAGCGGTGGAAGCCACAAATGTCAAGGTATGTAAATAGAATTGTCAATTTGCTATTTGGTAAAATGCTAAGTTAAGATGCTCTCTCGTGCGGATGTAAGCGATGCAAATCCCCGATTGGCGAACTAATGGACTCATTAGAAAAAAGATTAATTTTAATCTCTACGAGATTTAAGAGATGAAAATATGTATATATTTTTCTGAGTTGGCACTTTTAACCCTAAATGTTTGAGAAATTAAAATTTTAATCCTGATTTATTACAAAAAGGCCCCTTCAGTTCTCTCTCTTCATTTTCACGCCCGGAGCCGGTCTCTCTGCTGTGCTGCGAGCTTGAGCTCTTCTAGGGTTTCTCTCCATCGGCGATTTGGGCTTTCACGTACGCCTTTATCGCCTTTCCTTTTCCGATTCGTTAAGCATCTGTTTGGTTGCTGAGAAAGTGAAAGGCTTTGGAATTTCTTTTTTTCTTTTAAGTTTCTTTTGTTCAGTTAGCTACGTCCTGAGATGAAACGAAACATCACGCACCTTCTCTAGAGAGAGAAACAGAGGAGAGATAGAGAGAGAGAGTTAGTGAATTTGGGAATTAGGGTTTTGGTGGAGTTTTTCTTCGGTCAACTGAGTAACAATGGAGGCCGCAGTTGTCGACACTGGCTCGAAGCTCCTCAAAGCTGGACCTGCCATTCCCGACCAAGCTCCATCCTTGGTAATCACCCAATTTCTACCATTCAACACTGCTAAAATTCAAGGTTTTAGTCTCAAGATTGTTGTTATGTTTATGATTGTGTGAATAACTTCAATTTCTCTTTGGTTTTGAACTTGTTTAATTCTTGATTTAGATAATTCCCACACAAATGAGACGCCTTCCCGAAGACGGGTCATTGAACGAGAGCTCGTTGTCTGAGGAAATCACTGTTGACCCCGTCGTTCGGGGTTTTATTAGAGATTGGGATGCAATGGAGGATCTCTTGCACCATGTTCTCTACACTGGCCTAGGATGGGAAATCGGCAATGAGGGCCAGATTCTATTTACCGATCCGCTTTCGACCCCGAAGGTTTGACAGCTTTGTCAATATTTATTGTCCTTCAATAAGCTAGTGGATTCTTGTGACGAATTATGTGCAATTATTTGTATAGAACCGACGTTTTATTCGACAATCGAATTATTGTTTTCTTTCTGTAGATTTCTGTCTAATGATATAATGACATTTTGTTTTAATGTCCAGTCTGTTAGAGAACAATTGGTGCAACTGATGTTTGAAACGTTTAACATATCGGGCTTCTATGCTTCAGAGCAAGCTGTATTGTCACTCTATGCAGTAGGACGAATCTCGGGATGCACTGTTGACATTGGTCATGGAAAGATAGGTATATTATCATGCTCAAGG
>JAFMPE010153140.1:0-10838 GCA_024759925.1 Ficus religiosa
CAGAATTATTTTCTGAAATGTATGATCTAACGAGTTGATTGTTGACAGACATGAATTCTACCAGAAGCCGGGTGAAGTAGTGGTGACGATATTTGCAAAAGGCGTACCTGCAAGAAATGTTGTCATTGAGTTTGGTGAACAGATCGTATGTCAATCCCATAGAAGCTGATTCCTTTTTTCTTTTTTTCTTTTTTTTTTTTTTTTTTTCCTAAAGATAAAATGATGTATTAGCCATTGATGATTTGCTTTGCAGCTGAGCATTAACATAGAAATACCTGGAGAAGATGCTTATTATCATTTCCATCCTCGATTGTTTGGGAAGGTACGGCATCAACATGTACAAGTGCATTGTGTCTTATGTGATGTCTCTATCTTGAATGCAAGTACTTGTTAATATTCAAATGTGCTCTTACCTTGCCCGTTTATATTAATGCGAGGAAAACAGATAATCCCAGAGAAGTGCGGATATCAGGTACTGTCAACCAAAGTTGAAATCCGTCTTGCGAAAGCTGAAGCCATTCACTGGGCATCACTTGAATATAGCAGAGAGGATGTTGTTCCACTAAGAGTTGATGTCTCTTCAGGTTAGCGTCTTATTCATTTCATATATGATATGACCGTACTTTATTAGGCTCCATGAAAACTTCAGTTGTTATTATGGAGTTCATTGCATGTATATGGCCATGAATATTCAGGTGAATCTCTCAAACCCGTAAACCCATCGTCAAAGCCAAGATCGAGAGACTGGGCTAAGTTGGAAGCCGAAGTAAAGAAAGAGGTTATTCAACAACTTTGTTGCTTCATTGCTTAGCATTTCAATAATCACTTCAGGAACTGATCGTATGATGGCCAAATTTCAGGAAACAGAAGAGAAGTTAGATGGTGATGCAGCGCTGAACAAGTTTTTCCAGGAGATATACCAAAATGCTGACGAGGATATGAAGAGAGCAATGGCGAAATCTTTCGTAAGATTTTGTTGTTTTATGCTTATAATGCCTTCTTTCTTTTTCCCACCACTTCGGTGAAAAATTACTCTGACGGTGTTCATTTGTAGGTCGAGTCGAATGGGACAGTGCTTTCAACAGACTGGAAGGAAGTGGGTTCGAAGAAGGTTGAAAGCAGCCCTCCTCAAGGCCTGGAGTTGAGGAAATGGTAGCTTAGTTTCCTTGCTTTTTATTAAAGCAATTTGTTCTTTGTATTACTATTACTTGCTTTGTAAACAATAGTTTTTGCCTACCTATCTATAATTTGTTCGAGGAACTGAAACCATGTTTTATTCCATCATGAAATGACAAATCGACCCTCATTTCAGGTATTTTCTATTGCCTCGTAAAAATAAAAAAATTAACAGTGATTCCATAGAGAGAAAAGTTTCATTTTATCAATAAAAAGTCGATTTGATCAAAAAAGATAGGAAAAAAAGTAAAATACCTGGTTTTTTTTCTTTTTCTAGTAATCGAAAACAACCACCAGGCAATTCATTTATACCAAATTTGCACTTCTGAGTCTCTGACCTCTACAAAACGAGAATTTTACATGGACGGGGGAAACTAATTCATAAATACACCTTACTAGAGTGACTATTTATACCAAAAATAATGTCTTCACGGGACACCATCTATCACCGAGTGGTATCGTCTTGTGGTGGCTGAGTATGAGCGTTTCTATTGTTGGCAAGTAAAACCTGCAGTTGGCTAGGAACGACTGGTGGCGGGGAAGAAACCGGTAGTGGTGGTGGTCTTGCTGGTTGAGCTTGTTGAGTTGGCCGGATCATTAAATCTCTAAGATGTGAATAATCACGACCCAAGAGGCTTCCACGCATTCGACCTGCTGGCCGCCAATGCGGTTCCTCAGAACCATCAACCCTCGAATCAGCTTGCACCACCCCTCCAATGTTTCCCCTCTGGTCCCCTGTTGATACTCTAGCAGCATTTGCCGGCAAAGGCGGCCCCGGTCTGGATGTTTGACTTTGAACAGCTGCCAATGGGGATTGTCCACCCGCCTGGCCTCGCTGAACTGCGTGCGGAATCCTAGTGTGTTGAACTCCAGCCCCCGGTGATGCCTGAGCACTTCCTTGCTGGACCGGTGTTTGTGAGAGATGTGGAGGTGTCCGAGGCATCCCTGGATTAAAAGCTTGTTGTCGGTGTGCATTTTGGAATCCAGAGAGTGAGGAGGTTGACCTATAACCAGTTGACACCGGACTTGCAAATGAACGATCTTGACGATTCTGGTTCTGCAGGTTTTAATAGGAAAAAAAAAAAATGCAAAGAATAAAATCCACATAAGGATGACTGATAAGAACGTTTTCCATATAATGCATTATGCAACAATCAACAGCAGAAACAATTCGATGTCAGATTTTTCTACAGAAGACGCAAGAAACACCAAGATCTGACCTCTGTTACCAAGCGCTGCTGCGGTGAAGATGAGGCAACGGCTGTCGATTGTGGTGGACTACGAAGGGATCTAGAAAAGTGCAGTTGCCTTTCCAAATCACTGTATATCGCATGGAAAGTATTTGCTGTTGATGATACACCAGCCTGAGAAGCGATAGGAGTACTACTGGGAGTTGAGGAATTCAAAGTAGGTCTTAATCTTTGTGTTCCAGGTGCTTGGGACTGTGCTGGCAGGGCCTGAACTGCTATTGGTGTCCGGTTTACCATTCGGGGAATTGTTTGAAACCTTCCATACTCGTTTGAGTTCATAAATGGCATCTGCAACTGCAAACTATTTGGGGAAGAAAGATCATGGATTTCAGGAGCTGTTGGATTCGTATTCACATGAACATCAGCTTCGCGATTAAGTGCAGTCGAAATCGAAGGAGTCTGAGCAAAAGTTGGAATGGACTGAGGGGCTCCAACAAACACTTGGGTGTCCGGCCTCGGAGTGGCTGCCAACCCAGGGGAAATGGGGAGTCCACGCCAATGCTCGTTCTCTGCCGCAAGAACATTTTGACTAACCCCACTTGAATTGTTTAAATGAGGTGGAGCACTACAATTAGCGATGGACGGTTTAATGTCTTCAATTTCACAAGCGCTCTCCGTATCCATGTCATTCTCATCGCCAGTAAGATCTACAACAGTACGAACACCATTCGAGTGGGTGGTAAATTCTTGCTGCTCAGATGTTTCTTTTGGATCACCCAAGACTGTATCGTGAGCCTGATCCATGTGAGCATCAGTTTCAAAGACGGCCTTCCATGATCCATCCACGGAGATAATAACATCAACAACTTCATCTCCGACCTCTTTCAGGACCTGAGGGGAGTGGAGAAAATCAGAAGCCCATACAAAAGGAAAGAGAAAAGGAATGGAAATCGAAATGGCAAATGCAATTCATGGTACTCGCCTTAACCATATTTTGATCGACACGAATATCTGAGTAACAGACATACTGATTACAGTGAGGGCAGCGCCAAGATGGTCTTCTTGTATTTATCTCAACAAAGTTACTGAAGTCGAAACACTGCAGTACAGATTGGATAACGAAATTAGAAGAACAAAATACTGAATAATAAGAACACAGGAAAACAAAACTTCCACAAGAAAGCTGAATAATTTCAAATTACAAAACTTGCAATTCATACGGGAAATTAAATAAAATTATATAAATTATACGCATATATACAAACAGCTATGCAAAAGAAATTCTTTCTCGATGAAACAAATGAAACAGACGGGTGGAAAAGAAGTAATTTTTCTTTCCATGCTTCTGCAGATTGGAGAAATTGAATTGAAAAAACAATTATTTGTTTCTGATTTCTTAATACTCTTTCTTACGACCTCCAGACTAACTCTTGCCTCAAGAGAAGCAAAGTATAGAATTTAAGCTTCCTTTTCCAATTTCTTTGATTTTCCTTCTTTATAAACCAGATAGTGGATACAAAAATACTTGAACCCAGACGTGATGACATTATTTTATTTTCGACCTACATTCATATACTCGTAATTTAGTGAGATAAAACCTTCTTCCAAAGGAACAGTGAAAAGAATCACATGAAAGCAAATTACTGTTGGATAAAGCTGAAACTGTGTAATCTAGGGCCCCCTTTTTTATATATCTTTTGCTAACGGATTTATCCACGGCCCTGAGCCAATTAACTAGTCCTAACATAATTGTTACAGAATCAAAACACGTAAATTGAGAAATAATTATGTATGAATTAACATTTTAAAAAAAAAAAAAACTCGTTTGGCAAGGATACAGAAATAACAACTTAAAAATGTATGATAATTAATTAACGTCTATTTGTACACATATAGATGGATATCATATACATATTTGCGTATATAGCAAATTCATGTAAAGCACTCACCTGAAGATGTTTGCATAGCCGTCCTTTGACTGGAGTTTTAATGCGGGTATAACTATTTGCAAATCAAAACCAATTGGATTAGACAAATAACTAAAAAATCTAGCCTCTTGACAATATATGGAAATACTATAATTGAACCTGATTCAGCATTTATACAAAACTGTCGTATCAAAAAAGAAAAAAGAAAGGGCAGCAGCAGCTTAGCGAACTAGTGAAATGACAGTTGTAAATCATAAATACAAGGGCATACGTTATTGGACAATTGAGTGAAATTCGTGATGGCCCTTCAATTATGTCGCCATCTGAAATTAAACCAAAAAGAAAAAAAGAAGTTATGCACCGAATGTCCAACATGCCAATCGAAGGAATCTGCTGCAAGAACGTATACTAATGCGTCTGTGTGCCCGGACGCCCGAGATGCGTATACAACACACGGATACATATATACATATGCAAGTAATTGATTTTTTCTTTTTTCTTTTCCCCCAACTCTAAGCACACCTGAATCTGATCCATCCATAACAGGCTGAACATAATCTGGCAGAACCGGAGTGTCACATAATGGTGTTTCACTCATAAAGGCAATGACCATAATGTAATGACCTAAAAGTTAATTACTCTGTCAGAGACGGATAAATATGACATGACAACTGGAATTCTTAAACACAGCAGACTACAGTGCAAGCTTACCATTGAACTGCCCCACGGCTTGAAGTAGATTTGTCCCATATTTTAACAGTGGAGTCACATTCGATGGCATCTGTGGTCCAGTGTCCTGAAAAACAGATCACACAAAGAACTAGTAGCCTCTTGACAATTTAAGCTGCACCAAATTAAAGCCACATAAATGTAGTGATCCAGAGTTCGAAGGCACATACCATGAAAGCATTAGTTCTCTTCTCTACTCCCTTTCCGTTTATAAGAATACTACAGAGTTTCAGAATAAAGCATCATCAGACAAAAAAGTAACAAGGCCACCTCTCCACTAAAGGAGCCAAAAGAAGAAAAGAAAATCATTCGTACTTCACTTGTTGAGGACTAATAATACATGCAGATGTGTCCATGCTATCGACTTGTGCTACAAATAGCCGCTGCAATCAGAATAAAAAATCCTGTAATGTAGAGCAACTCCCATAAACATATTCCAAATTTTCAGAGGAAAATAAAAAACGTGAATACAGTGCCAAAAAAAAGGTAAAAAAATAAAGAAAAATGAAACAACTACATAATAACAGGAATACTAGATCGGAATCGGAATCATCATCTTGAATAGCACAGTCACGTTCTAATAGCCAGACAGTTCAATGTCACTCTATTATATCTTTACAAATAAGAGTTCTTACATATACAGGAATGAAGAAGATCTCTAACATATACGGATGGAGTACTTAATGAAACTATGATGCTTAAATCTATTTTCGTATTGCAATGAACAAGTACAAGTATAGTCACATTTGCATCATGAATATCTATTTCCTGTCGAAGCAAAAAGAAGAAATATCTGCATCAGAAAAGTGATTTGTACAAAATGCCAACGTGAAGTAGTTAGCAGAAGTTTAAGACTGGAAACGTCAACGCAACCAGACTTGTAATTTAGCACGGACATGCACTTAAATAGAGAATAAAGAACGTGCGGAAAGAATGGATTCAAGCAAAACAATGAAGTACACAGGAGAATGGATTCAAGTGAGGTAGAAAACTTCCCACAGATATATATATATATATATATATGAATGTCTATTTTTTCTAATTATCGTCATGCTTTTAATATGTTTTATAATGTCATATACTAGAACAAGCGCCAGTCTGGCTTAGTTTTTTATTTTGTGGATAAGAGTGGCACAGGAACAGTTGTAAACAATTTGCAAGCCCTCATGTTCTGGGGTTTTAAACCAAGCAAAGGCCAAAGGGGAGGAAGGACTACCCTGTCTAGTCCAGCCATTGGACATTGAAGATGTCCGGCACTTCCACCTTAAAAGATGAGCTGAATAGTTACATCAAATGTAAACAGAATATTTAAACATACATAAAAACATAAGTATGACAAACAAGCCTATAAGAATTTGAGCATGTAGAAACACTTCTGATATCCCAATTAGTTACAGAGATGCTTACAATCTTGTCTTCTGGAGAACATGTCGTCTTCTTCAGTATATGAAAATCATTCGAGTAAACCCCATATCCAGGCTATAGTACAATAAAAAGCAGATTACAATGTAATTTAGAAGTGTATATATAAATATATATATATATGCAAATATACATGTCTATATAGATGTAGCTAAAAGGAATAAAGAGCTACCTTGATTTCAAGAGAGGTAAGCACATGGCCCATCCTCATAAGTGGATAAAACCTGAAAAAAGACAACAGATACAAGGATATAAACCCAAATTAATTTGTACCTGAATAAAGAAGATTTAATCGGGAAGAGAAGATACATTTTCGAGGGAAGATTTTGAGCAAATTTTAACACAGCAAACAAGATATAAACTCCCACCTTTCCATAATCATTGCAATAACAGAATGAGAATGGCTAGTAACGGTGTCAATATCTATTGGACTGCAGAAGTTTCTCGTCATCTGTATCATAAAATGGGAGCATTAGAGTAACGGCTATAATGAAAATTCGTATGCAGATCATAAATTCAACAAGATAAAAAAAGTACGTAATAACAAATAACAACCTCATCAGCTAATGCTAGAACCTCTTTAGCCTCCTTCTCTGGAAACCATCCAACCTTACAACAATTCTACAAAATAAACACAAAGTCAACAGGAAATCTCACGTAAATATATGACAACTTTGTAAAACGATAACATATAACAAGGACATTTCTAGAGGCATATGTTAAAGGAAAAAAAAAAAAAAAAAGATTCCGTGACAGAATAGAAAATACAGTAACTGAAAACATTCTAAAGTAAAAACCTAGACCAGTTCCCCATAGATCTCTACACGAAAAAAATACCTTCTAGTGAATAAGATTAACAAGTATCATCCTGTCCATTCAATCAATAAGTTACCAAAACTTTCAATTGATTAGCCAGTGAGCAATTACTTGAATTAATAACAGAGTCAAAGATACAGAAACTTTTCACAAGGAAAGAAGATTTGACCTATTCTATAAGCATCAACAAAGATAAACCTAAAGCAAAAACGCATAAAATTGGCTGCTTGTAACATTTACCTTAACCGAAATCAACAGCACCATGGTAATACCCAGTAAGGAGACTTCAGGTTTTTGGTCACATATCTAGAAGGGCATAAGAACAAAGGTATGTTTAAGATGACAGCTCTTACACGAAAGATATGCAGATAGAGAGAGAAATCTTAAGTTGCTGTTTCTCATGTCAACGAAAATGCACAACACAAATAAAATCATCAAACAGATTATACCCATGAAGTGGCTATAAGGACTAGCAATAAATAAGTTTCTGATATAAAGGAGGGTCAAATTCAGTTTATTGTTGCCTTCTACATCCAGAAATCTGACAACAAAAGATAGGGAAAAGAATCATAAAAGGAATGGTACAGAGAGACCCATTTTTCACATTTAAACTCCATACAAAAGTCTAAAAGGGCTTATCATGGTCAAGCAATAGTTAATACCACCAACTGTTTTCTGAACTCCAGAAATTGCGTAGCCATTTGGTCTGCTAAAGCAGTAACAAATCTGATTTGACGGTGGCAAAAAGGGATGCAAATTATTATCGTTCATTTTAAAAGCATAGATGATTCTTTTGCTACTTTTTGGACAAAATTTCAGTGCTCGTGCCCAAATGGAGACGCAAGACTGTATCATTCCGGAAAAGGATGGCAATGGCCTTTAGGAAAGTTTGGCAGGTAAGGACATGAAGCATTCACGTATGTTAATGTGGCCACAAATTCTTCATACCAAAAAATAATGACCCGCAGATAGGCGTAAGAAGTGAAAATAAGCTACGACCTGATAGAAACTAGTAACAAATAGCTTTTAGTGAACCTTGTCTCAAGTATTGTCCACATGCTAAAACTAACTTCTCACCAACCTATTCAACATTTCAGGAATCTTTTGGTATCCATAATAAACTACCTCATAAAAGCACCAATATGCACATAATTAGAAAGTTACAAGTTCAATATTAGTGCAACATTGCCAACTAGTGCTAGCCTGGTTGGTAAGGGTTGGGTGGGTTAAAGGAGAGATCCTGGGCTCACTTCCCGGAAACAGCTAGGAATATATATATATATATATCAGGAAAAAAAAAATATATGAATACCAATCCACAACTATTAACCTACTCTTCAGTCTCATATATTACAAGCCTGCAGGCAAATCCCATCTGCACTTTATATGTGTTGATAACAGAGATAAAACAAAATTCAAATCTTTGCATCCAATAGAACATTACCTGTTTAACCAACATAGGTAATTCATGAGCCTTACTCAGTCGTTCATCGTTCGCAACTGCATAATCGATACCTCTGTATTTGTCAAAGTAAACCACGTCAAGCAAAAGAAAACTATAAATCAACAAATGTATCATTTTGATATATAAAAAAAGTAAAAATAAAAATCACACACAAGCATGGAAAAGCCATCTCAACCAACAAGCATGACATGGATATGTGCGCAAATCCACTATTTTTAATCAAATGGAACAAAATACAAGTCCTGTTCAGATGGAATTTTACACACAACTTCATAGCCAGATAAAGAGAAGCACATTACACAACCGAGATTCCACATATCACAAACTGAGATTCCAAAGATTTTCTGAAATTGGAAAATCTTTTGCAAAAAAAGTGATTTTCTCAACATTTTCCATCATTCCCTCATTTTGAAAAAGAAAAAATATCACATCTTCAAACTTACTTTGCATCGTACCCTTTTGAAAAAAGAAAATAAATATTTTTAAAATCTTCTCCACTAATCTCAACACTATTTTTTCTTATTCCAAACAACCTTTTTGTTTTCAAAAAGAAAATTTTTTCAACGTCGAAACACCATCTTATTCTTAATATAAAAGTATTTTCTCATTTAATACAAGAAAAATTTTCTTCTCGGACACGTGATCCAAACAGAGGGGCATTCTACACTATCCAGAACGAAGAAAACTTCGAAAACTGAATAAAGGAGGTGAAATCGAATCGCAAAACAAAATTGAGAACCGAAATGGACGAAAACACAAAGGACTGCCGAGTATTCTGAGGTTAGGGCATTAACATTACACAATGAGACACTAACCAACCTCCATACCAAATTAGAGCTCAAAATAGCGAAAAACAAAAATCAAGAGAGAGAAATACAGAGAGAGAGAGAGAGAGAGGGAGAGAGAGAGAGAGAGTAGAAATGAGAACCTGGAGAGAGAGAGACAGAGGTTGAAGAACTCGATATGGTCGACGAACTGGCCGGGCCTGGTAATGGAGGCCAGCCGGTCCATGACGTTGGAGACTCGGTAGGAGTTGATGACCGCCGCCGACAATCGCTGCTCGCCCCCGTTGGAGTTGAGTCCTCCCGGTGCCGCCGCCGGAGTCATAGGCTTTCGCAAGAAACCACCATGCGCGCCTCCCCACTCTCTCTCTCTATATATGTGTCAGGCGCAAACTCTTGATTTGCGCCTTTTTTTTATTTTTTATTTTATTTATTTATTTATTATTATTATTTTTTTTTTTTTTTGTGTTTAATTGGGTTAGTAGAGTCGGTGGTTGTAAAGATTTTAATTACGCAGTTTTCGCATAAATTAGTAAAGTGTCATGTAGCAAATTGCGCAATAACACTGAAATAGGGCCCCCCTTTTTTTATTTTCTGTAAGTAATAGCCAAATAATTTGCACTTTCAAAATACCAAAAATACCTCTTTATTATTTTTTATTGGAAAAGTACCTTTTTTTTTCATTAAATGATTGGAAAAGTACCCCTGAGATTTTGTCAAAAAATAAATATGTGTATATATATATNNNATAGCCAAATAATTTGCACTTTCAAAATACCAAAAATACCTCTTTATTATTTTTTATTGGAAAAGTACCTTTTTTTTCATTAAATGATTGGAAAAGTACCCCTGAGATTTTGTCAAAAAATAAATATGTGTATATATATATATGTGTGTGTGTGTGTGCGCTTTGATTATAAGTGTACCCGATATAATTTTTCTATCATGAGATCTCAATGTTAGTCCTTCTATCTAAGATATAATAGAATCAATATTAGAAGATGATTTTGTCCGTGTATTACTGTATCGTAGTTATATATATTTCCAATGGTACTTTTATGCTTTGCATAATCTGAATACAATTTCCCATTTCAAGAGGGGAGGGGGACACCTGTCCATTGTGTTTAGAAAAGAGTAACGAGAGGAATATCAACTGTAATCTTATTTTTGAATATCAACTTATATTAACATGAATTGTTATGTTTTTATTGATTGATATAATCAATTAATATGATAATCTTTTGAACAATTATCAATCAAAAAATAATAACTCTATGAAAAACTAAAAATAAGTAAATAAATTAATAAAAGATAGAATAGGAGACAAAGA
>JAFMPE010153152.1:0-20474 GCA_024759925.1 Ficus religiosa
TTACCGAACAATAAAAGTGATTACAATCATCATATAAGATGCAGAAGTATAGCACTAACAAAATCTAATGAAGATCTAACTAATCAAAATAGTGCTTCATCCGTAGGACAATTTTTCATATAGTACCATTTGTTACAGGTTAGAAACCTTTTGAAGGCTAATTCTTTAGGGGAAAAATGTGTTTTTGTTTTATTCTTTTTTTTTTTTTTCAGAAGTTTACGATAAAAATAGGAGCAAATATTATCCTACAGATATAGAGTTATGTTTAGAACCAAATTCATTTAGATTTGCATATTCACTATTTTTCAATAATTTTTTTGTTCTTTTTCTTTTTTTTTTTTTTTTTTTTTTTTTTTTAACATCTAACGTACAAAAACATACTAGTAGTGCACCTCTAACACGAAAACCTCATTCCTTTTCGAGCAAAAAGTCCGATGACATTAAGAAGAACTGTTAGATATATCAACTCAATGAACCGACTTCCCTACTCAGTCGTGTGTGGTCCCATCTTGTGCAATGAAAATGCAATAATGTAATTTTTTTTTTTTTTAATCTATATAAAAGGCCTAGTTATGGCTAACAGACGCCACCACCGTCTTTAAACCACGCAAATATGAAGTCCATCATGAAGCGCTTGCTACCGTAACCTATGGTAAAATATGAACAATCATTTTTTTCGTTAGTCACCAATGGTAAAATATGGAAAATATCATATCGCGAAAGAGCTCTTTTAGAACCAAAGTCCTTCAGTTTTAAATACTCATTGAATTTGATATAATTTTCAGACTAGACTTAACGTTTAAAATATATGCACTACCGACAGAGTATTGCTAATGTAAAATGCCCGTTCCTTTAGAAGTGAAAGCCTACATTTCAGAAGAAAAAACATTACATATTAAGTCAATGATGAGTACATATAATTGCTCCATTCAATGGATCAACGCCTTAGTCAATAATAGATAAGTCATCATATGTGGTTCCTTTTGAACCAACTCTCCAATGCGCTAATGTTGGTTGGAAAATTTACCGACAAATTATAACAAACATTAAATTCATATTTAATTGCGATTGGTTGATGTCGTAACTTTTTTTGTTTGGATCATTTTTTTTTTTTTTTTTACACCTTGAACTGCAGGGCATTGAGCTTGCAATTGGTGATTGCTACTGACCATTATCACGTCTTTGTAGCTACGACCAAACAAACAATTAGCAAGCCCTGGTGGGACGTATTGAGCATCTATTTTTAACCATAGGAACAAAAAGCCTTAGAACATGATAAACGGTTTCTTTGAGCTTTTAAAACCTGACTTAATCACTTCTTGTCAATGACATAACTATAATTATTTTTGTTTTCAAAGAGCTCTAAAACCTAATAAACATATCAATGTTTTACCTGTATATTTCTTGATCCACTCAAAATATGTAGGGAGTGACACAAAAATGTTTCAATTATAGATCAATCTATTGAACATTTAATCCAACAACAAAGTTGCTATCATTAATATAAAATAGGAAGTCTCACCAAGAAATTCTCCAAAAAAAAAAAAAAAATCAAATCAAATGATAAGGTTTAAAAAACTCAAATTCCTTCATTTGAAGATTTTTACCTTTAGCAGGTGAGGACGGCTTTGAATTTTGGAGTTGCGGGTACAACCCACCCACCCACCTATTTAATTTTATTTTTTGTTCTTTTATCTTAAAAAAGCCTAATTTTACATATTTTTACTCCCTAATAATTATGATGTGTAATACTTTTTGGAGTGAGATGTTAATTTAGAGTTAAAGATTTTTATTGTTTTCACTATGTCTTTTGGAAAAAAATGATGACTTTCTTAGTCATCTTTTCTTGCTCTTTTTTTGTTCGAGCTAGTCTTTGGTTTAGAATATCAACCGTGAATTGCACAGTGAGTTGGGTCCGGTATCGTAGCCTACCCTACTAACTATTGACTGCTCTACTAATATGTTACTGTTGGGTGTGACCTAATTAACAAGTAACAAGTCACCATACAATTACTAAATACATTAGAGATATCATACATTGGAGTACAAATTTTAAATCAATTATTTTTATAATGTTTTAATTTATTGACATTAATAAATACATTAGAGATAGTCTAAGTACCTACTACAAACAACTAAACATTAACGTGTGTTGAGCGTTAAATGTGTTTCTAGAGTTGATTATGACTCCTAGTCATTGATTACTTTTTTAGTCATTCTTTTCACTTTTTCTTTGAATTAGTTTTTAATTTAAATATGAACATTGAATTTTATGGCAAGTTGAGTTTGCAACTTGGTGATAGTCAAGTTTTTGCTGCGACGCCCAAAAGTAGATCAAGTGTAAGTCCTGGTGGAAAGTAATCAGCATTTAGCAAAAGTGATATTAAACACTGTACTTTCAGTTATTGGAGTATCAAATTAATCTTTTATCATATGTCTTTATTGAGCTTCTTTATTGATCTAATCACTTCTTGTCAGTGACATAACTATTACCACTTTCGCTTTCAAAGAGCCCTAAAAGCTAAACATGTCAATATTTTACCTATATTTCTTGATCCACTCAAAATAATCTGTTGAAAATTGAATCCAAAAAAAAAAAAAAAACAGTTGCTCTCAGTAGTATGAAATAAGAAGTCTCACCATAGAAATTCTCCCCAAAAAAAATCAAATAATAAGGTGAAAACAAACACAAATTCTTGCATCTGAAAGTTTTTTTTTTTTTTTTTCTTTTGATTATATTTCTACTGCGGTCAAGCAGATGAGCAAATTCTTGTAGATGCTAAACTTGTGCATTATGCCAAACCCCCATGAGATCTCAGCGGAAACATGATGCTAAACTTGTTGTTGAAGTTGCATATGCATGGTTTGGAGTCAATATGATGACATTCTTAGTCATCTTCCTTGCTCTTTTTTGGTTCGAACCAATCTTTGGTGTAGATTATCAACCGTGAATTGCACGGCGAGTTGAGTTTGGTATCGTAGACTGCCCTACTAACTATTGAGAGCTTGACTAATATGTTACTGTTGGGTGTGACCTGACAAGTAACTGTCACCATACAATTACAAAAAAAAAAAAAAAAATTGTAGATTTAGCAATAAATTTAAATTTGTAATTTATAAATTTTGCTCTAAATTGTAGATTTACTAAAAAAAAAATAAATAAATAAACCTTGAACTGCAAGGCGGCTTGAGCTTGCTAGTGGTGATTGCTACTGACCATTATCATGTCTTTGTAGCTATGACCAAACTAACAATTAACATCTATTTTTAACCCTTGGAACACAAGGTCTTAGAACGTGATGAACGGTTTCTCTGAGCTTTTAAAACCTAATCTAATCACTTCTTGTCAGTGATATAAATATTACTATATTTGTTTTCAAAGAGCCCTAAAAGCTAAACATGTCAATATTTTACTTATATTTCTTGATCCACTCAAAATATGTAGGGAACGACACATGAATGCTCCAGTTACAAATCAAACTGATGAAAATTAAATCCAACAACAAAAGCAATAGTTGCTATCAGTAGTACAAAATAGGAAGTCTCACCATAGAAATTCTTTTAAAAAAACAAAACAAAACAAAACAAAATCGAATAATAAAGTTAAACCAAAAAAAAAAAAAAAACCTCAAATTCCTTATCATTTGAAAGTTGTATATGCATGGTTTGGAGTCAATGATGACTTTCATAGTCGTCTTTTCTTGTTGTTTTTTGTTAGAACTAGTCTTTGGCTTAGAATATCAACCGTGAATTGCACGGCGAGCTGGATTCGGCGACGTAGCCTACCCTACTAACTATTGACGGATTGACCAATATATTATTGTAGGATAATAAGAAGCGACCTAACAAGTAATAAGTTCCACAACATGTTGAATGGTTTTTCCATATATGCTCCAAGAAATGTCTTTGTCACTTCTTAGCTCCCCGTTTGAGCATCTAGTTTTAAACTCATTTGTGAAATCTTTGATATCTGAATCTTGAATGCAATAATTTGAAGTGGAAAGTGGATTTTGACATGATCTCACCGAACATTAAATGCGCTGTTTTCACTCTTTTTTTAAACAAATATAACATTAATATTTGAAAAATACATGTTGTAAGCGGTATAAGCACCTATAACAAACAACTGAACAAACTACTGAATGTTAACATGTGTGAGTACTTAAATTAATGTATTTCTTGATTTGGTTGTGGCTCCTAGCTAGTCATAGATACTGTCTTAGTCATCTTTCATAATTCATTTATCAAATAAGAGGATGCTTATCCAAAACAACTGCATTTATACTAGATCTTAAATAAATAAACCCAAATTAATGAAAAACGAAATCCTCACATAAACATAGAAATACAATAAATACCTACTAAAATAGGATTAAAATCTCAAAAAAACAAAAAATTTAATTCCCGTCGTTCCTCCCCCTACATTGAAGAGATTTGGTGGCTTGACTACGTTGTTATTATTATTGTTAATTAATATAATCATGATTACTTCATTTGCAATGGCTTAAGCCACCAAAAAATTTTATTTGCTTCCAAGTTGTTGTTATTATTATTAATTGGTAATAAAGAATTATTCTTTGTTTTTTGTTACTTTGAGATAATTTTTTTTTTATTCTTTAGTTGTAAAGAAACTTTGGATTTTGATAAGGATGAGATTTTTCGCCTTCCTTTATATTAAAGCTACATCAGAAAAGGTACATGGAAAGTGTAGTTATTATGTATAAAAATTACTAAAACAAGTTGTAGATTATTTGGGCAAAAAAAAAAGGTACAAGCAAACAAGTTTTTACAAAATAACACTTAAATAGCTAAATGTTTGGAAAAATTAGGTACGTGGTCATTCTTTGTTCACTCCTTTAAAAAATAAAAAATAAAAAAATAAAAATAAAAAAAAAATAAACGTTCATTAAAAAAACAAAATAGCTAACCTTTTTGTTTTTTTAAGTAAATAATCGTTTTTAATTGTTATTGGATTCTATGACAGTCCATTAATGATCGACTTATATGTTATTGCTCATAACAATGAATAACAAAAAATGAAAAAAATTATGGAAACAACCTTTCAAATAGACATGTTTATGTTTTTTGCTCTCATTTAATGTTCTCTTTATTCTTATCTAATTTGAGGTCAAGAAACTGAACCCATTAAAATATTTTACCTTTTGATGCATCAAATATTTTACCTTTTGCATTAAAATTTGTTCAGCTTCTTTGGTTTTCTTTTTGTTTTAGCTAGGTCAAAGTGTTTTATGGTAGGATATTTTATATGGTGAGAGTTCGTTTTTCTGAACAATGAAAGTGATCAAAATCATCATATGCAAGAGCAAAAGTACCGAAACTAACAAAATCTAATGAAAATCTTACAAATCAAAATAGTGCGTCATTCGTGCAGTAATTTTTCATGCGTACCATACAAAATAATTCTCATCGTGTTATAGGATAAAAACCTTTTGAAGGTTATTCTTTAGGGGAATAAATGTGTGTTTTTTATTTTTTGTTTTTTATTTTTTTTGTTTTTTAAGAAGTTTACGATAAAGATATGAACAAATATTGTCCTACAGATAGAGTTATGTTTAGAACCAAATTCCTTTAGTTTTGCATATTTGTTGTCCGTTTATTTTATTTTATTATTTTTTTTTTTTGAACATCTAATGTACAAAAACATATACTACAACGCTAGTAGTGTACCCCAACCACAGAAGTCTCGTTCTTTTTAGAGCAAAAAGTCCGACAACTTTAAGAAGAAATCTTAGATATCAACTCAATGTTGCTGGTCCCTTCTTGTGCAATGAAAATGCAGTAATGTGTTTTTTTTTTTTTTTTTCCTATATAAAAGGCCTAGTTATGGTTAACAGACGACACAATAATCTCCTTCTACTTATCACATATCAACCATCCTCTATAAACCACACAAATATGAAGTCCATCATGAAGCGCTTGCTTTCCACAACCCCAATATTGTTTCATCTGATCATACTAACTAGTCTGTTTTCTCATGTGCAGCCACTTTGCCATACTGACGAGAGCACTGCCTTGTTGGAATTCAAGGATAGCTTTATCATAAGTCGGGATGCTTCTGGTGATCCTTTGGCTTACCCCAAGGTTGCTTTGTGGTCACCAGAGAAAGGCGATTGTTGCTCGTGGGATGGCATCGAGTGCGATGAGCACAACTCTCATGTAATAGCTCTTGATCTAAGCAGCAGTTGTCTCTATGGTTCTATCAACTCAAATAGTAGTCTTTTTCGCCTTTCACACCTTCAAACCATTAATCTTGCTGATAATGATTTCAATGGCTCTCTAATCCCTTCTCGGTTGAGTCACCTTCCAAATTTGACATATCTCGACCTTTCTGATTCTGTTTTTGCTGGCCAAATCCCATTAGAAATCTCACAGCTCTCCAACTTGTCATTCCTTGACCTTTCTAGTGTAGACATCTCCTCCCCAGTTCCTAGCTTCTTCGCAAATTTCGCTTCTTTAACATCCCTTAGTTTGCAAGATTGCGGTTTGTACGGTGAATTCCCCTTAGATATCTTCCAACTTCCAAACCTCCAATTTCTTGACTTAAGATATAACAATAACCTCACTGGTTCCCTTCCTGAATTTCACGCCGGTAGTCCTCTTAGAAAATTATCAATCACTTACACCGGGTTTCATGGCCCACTTCCATCTTCACTTGGTAGACTTTTAAATCTCCAAGTTCTAAGACTCGGTGCGAATGCTTTTAGTGGGACGGTGGACTTCAACATGTTTCTTAACATGAAAAATCTCACCTATCTTGGACTATCTGGCAACATGTTGTCGGTGCTTATAAGGGAGAATAGTACTACAATCAGCACAAATGCAACTCTTCCCAAGTTTGAGGTTTTTTTACTGGGTTCTTGCAATTTAACAACTTTTCCTGGTTTCTTAAGACACCAATATGGGCTAAAGTTGTTGGATCTTAGTGATAACCATATACATGGCAAAGTACCCAAGTGGATCTGGAACACAAGCATAGAGGGATTATACATGGTGGGCAACTTTTTCACAGGCTTTGGCACCGATGTCCTCCCTTCAAAGAGTCTACGCTTACTGGAGTTTTCAGAAAACATTTTTACGGGAGTCCTACCAATTCCTCCTCCATCTACTACTTACGTTGATGGCTCAAAAAATGAATTGAGTGGAGAGATTTCACCACTGTTTTTCAATTTGAGCTCCCTTCAACTTCTTGACTTGTCCTATAACAAATTGAGTGGTGTGCTTCCAGAATGTTTGAGAAATACCAATCACAACCTTTCTGGTGCAGGAATTCCTCAAACGTGTTCATTTGGAAGTCAACTGCAAGTGATGGATTTGAGTTACAATCAATTTCAAGGGCGCTTACCACAATCACTGCTGTCTAATTGCTTGCAGCTTAAAGTTCTCAAACTCAAGAACAATAATTTCAGAGACGTGTTCCCTTCTTGGCTGGGGAATCTACGGGAGCTCAAACTTCTTCTTCTACGATCTAATCACTTCCATGGTGAAATTACAAGCAATTCAACTTCAGAGTATGACTCTCCCAGTTTACAAATTATTGATCTCTCCCACAATAATTTTTCCGGTGTGTTGCCATCTCACTACTTTCAAAAATGGAATGCCATGAAAGATTTTGATGGTAGAAAGTCGTCGTACTTGACCACCTCGATCATTGTTTCTTCGCCAACCATAGAAATTCAGTTTATCTATCCATACTCGGTTACCATAGCAAACAAAGGCAGAGACATGGACTATGGAAAGATTCTCGAAGTTTTCACGGTCATTGATTTTTCAAGCAACAGATTCCAAGGAGACATTCCGGAGTGCATCGGAAACCTACAAGGACTACAGGTGCTCAACCTTTCCAACAATATGCTTGATGGTAGCATCCCCGCGTCCTTGTCCAACATAACACAACTCGAGTCACTAGATCTTTCCCTAAACAAGCTCTCAGGAGAAATCCCACAACAACTACTCCAACTCACCTTCCTAGAATTCTTCAACGTTTCTTTTAACCGTCTCAGAGGACTTATACCACAAGGGAGCCAATTCTCTACATTTGACAGCAGCTCATACGAGGGAAATGCGGGATTACGGGGCTTGCCAGGCATCAGTACTCCTGCCAGAGCACCACCTTCAACCTCGGGTTCTGAAGAAGAAGACAATAAAGATTCGAGATCTTGGTTCGAGTCTAATTGGATGACAATATTGCCGGGGTTTGTTGGTGGGTTGATGTTCGGAGTGGCCATAGAGCATCTTCTTGCCATTGACAAACGTATATGGTTCATCAAGTTTTTCGATTTCGGGGTTGTGACCAAAACTAAGGGGAGAAAAGGAAGGAAGCTGCGACGTACAACTTGATCAGATGGCCACCAGAAATTTCTGCTTTTCTTGTAAAGATGTTTTTATTACAGGTTTGTCCTTCGGTCAGATGTTGCCTAATAAAAAGTGTTGTGTTGTTATGTTACCTCATCTTAGTCTTTCTCATTTTCTACTTGTATCAATTGGAGTTAAGTGATTACTAAATTGTATTTCAGTTTATTATGGTACTTGACTGGTTAAATAAAATAAAAAAATTAAAAAATTAAAAAAGCCTTATAAAATAGAGGTTGCCAAGTACTAAATTGATCTTATATCCAATAAAGGATCAATGTTTAATTTTTCATGTGTTTTCTATAGAGATCATGTCCTAATTAATCCAGTGATTCCAGTAAGGATTTATATCCATGTATCAATATGATGTACTTGTAAAAAAAAAAAAAAAAAAAAAAAAAAAAAAGGGACTTCCGATGTACAACTTGATCGGTCGCCTAACTTTTGTATTCCTTTTTTTTTTTTTTTTTTTTTTGTGCCTGAAAAAAACTTTTTGAATTTCTTGTAGAGTCTGTAAAGATGTTGTTACTACAGTTTTTTTTTTTTTTTTTTTTTCCTCCTTTGGTTAGATGTTGCCTCCTGAGTGTGTTGTTCTGTTATATTGCCTTAGTGTAGTCTTTCTGTTAATTTTCATGCATTAAATCTCATTGCCGCTAGTCACTTTTAGAGTCACCATATAAAACCTCTTTCTTTTTATAGGTGTAGAGATACACCTATTGTATATGCATACAAGCGTACATTAATATGTATTCAAGCGTATAGAAAGCCCCACTTTTTTCCCCAAATGAATAAAAGCATATTAATTTAAATAAAAACAAAAAAAACAAAAAAAAACAAAAACCTCTTACTGATTTCCTTTCCCTCGCATTATGGGGCTAACCTTTCCAAAGCTTCAATAGTCCTAGATCCCCATCTTCAGCTAATTTGGATTCTGATTAAGATGAAGATGGTCGAGATTCAAGGTCTTGGTATGAGCTTTATTGGATTACAATTCTTCCGGGATTTGTTGGTGGATTGATATTTGGAGTGGCTTTGGAGCAAGTTCTTGCAAT
Source organism: Ficus religiosa (assembly GCA_024759925.1). NCBI lineage: Eukaryota > Viridiplantae > Streptophyta > Magnoliopsida > Rosales > Moraceae > Ficus > Ficus religiosa. The sequence continues at coordinate 9,423 of JAFMPE010153152.1, forward strand.
GGATGAGAGTGACTGGTTTGTGAAGGCTTCGGATTTTTTGGCTGTGATCAAAGCCAACGGGGTAAAAGCTCGGAAAAACCTGCACCAGAGAACTTGAGGTCGCCGACCACGACTTGAATTTTTCTTTGTATTCTTAACCAGGATGTTGTTGTTAGGTTTCTTCCCTTGGTGATGCTCTTTGGTTGTTCTGTATTAAATTATTCTATCTTGCCTATTTATATAGAGACATGTAAGCTCTACTATACAAACCAGGGACTGGCTTTTATAAAACTTAAATAAATATTTCCTGCGCTTAAATATTGCGCCAGTATATTTATATTAAAATATATAAAAATGACTGTTAATATCATCAATTAACAACTCATATATAACAGTCACATGTCAAAAAATTAACACCACTGTCAAAGAAGTGTTTGCTGTTTGTTTGATATTCAAGGTATAAACTATCAAAATTAAAAGTTTAAAAGGCTAATTGCAATTAAGCGATAATCTGAGGGGGAAAATGCAATTCAGCTTTTTTGTAAGGTTGATCTTAATCAAAACATTGAATATGTCGTCTCGACTGCCAATACAAATGGTTGCTCTACCCTTTAAAGACGTATATTATCCAACATGTTAAAACAAAACTTTCAAATACCAAAGAACATTTATGGCTCACATGCAAGTCCGATCGAAGAAAATGGAAAATGAGCCGCATACCACCACTCGGGACGGAAAGAAAGTGATTTTTTTTTCAGAATTTTCATTTCAACTAATTGACATATAACATCTTCAGATCAAAGAAATCGATTTATCAATCAATTTCACAACACGTAGTTCAACAAAATCCCTTAACACAATTCCATGGATGCCTTCGAGTTAATCAGACGTCTGAAGTTTTTTCTCAGTTGCTGTCCAATCCCTCCCCGTCATAGGAAGAGCAAGAGAATTGGTCAGTACCCTCCAAAATAACTACGTATTAGAAGCTTACTTCGCGCCTTTCTGCGAAAAACTTCCCTGTTATTGCTTGGTCCGGAAGTAAGGCAAGCCATACTCCAGTATCAGCTCCTTCTTCGACTGGAATGTTTCCAGCATAACCAGTCATCGCAGTCTTAACCCAACCGGGGCAGTAACAGTTTATGTAAATCTTCCGGCCTTCTGGCCTTTCGGATAGAATCCTCGCCATTAGCCTGGTGTAAGCATTGACTGCGAGTTTTGATATGGAGTAGTCGGTAAATGATTGAGGCCACCCACCCGATTCCCAAGTCCCTTCTTCTACTTGTTGTAGAAACCTGGACATGGTATGGTCAATCAATTCTTCCGAGAGCGAATCCACATTGCCTAGTTGTTCTCTCAAGGTCACATCTGCAATCCTCTGCCAGTTCGACAATTAGATCAGTTTACCATTGATCAGCAATCCCTTCAAAACTTCAAAGGAAATAACAAGGCCTTTCGACGTGACCGTCGCACACAACATCAAAGATGTGCTTAATCGTCTACTTCATTTTCCAATAAACAAGTTAACTAACTAAAATTTTGCAGGATCAAACAGCAAGTGCTGATCAACAAGGGAAGGCAAAGAGAATGTTCATTTTCGCTCGAAGAGAAGCTAATTCTCGTAGAACGTACGCAAGATCGTTAGTAGTGGAGAAACGTAAAGAGATAAGTAGATAACTGGAATGTATGTATACAAAAAGAGATGCACAAAAGAAAGAAACATGAGAGTTACCACTTACGTTTCGTCTGCCATTTAGTCTACCTAATCGTGTGCTCACATTAACAATCCGTGCGCCAACGGCAGATGGTTTCATCAAGGGTATCATAGCTTCAATCACATTCTTCGTTCCGAAATAATTGGTTCCTACAACCATCCGGGCTTGCGCAACAGAATTCTCACTCCCAATATTGAAGTTAACACCGGCATTATTTACCTGAAAAAGTTACACATGAAATTTATAACATTACCAATGATATAACAACGATTTCCAGCAAAAGATATTGAAGTAGAATCAGATTCTAAGATTCAAATAGCGCGAGTATAAGAAGATATCGATAAAGGGATAATCGGCTGCCTACCAGGATATCCAAACCACCATAGTTTTGGTGTAGCCAGTCGGCAAAGTTCTTTATGGATGAAGGGTCTAAAATATCAAGTTGATGGAAGGTCACATTAAGACCACCCTCTTGTAACACCTTGGCTGCTTCAAGGCCGACATTACTGTCCCTGGATGTCAGTATAACCGTCAACCCATGTGCGGCGAGCTGTCTCGAAATCTCGAATCCAATTCCCCTGTTACCCCCGGTTACCACTGCAATGGTTTCTGCGGACCACCACCTACGATAAGGAAAAATAACCAGAAAACCAAGAAAATAAGAACTTCCTTCTAAACAAGCACAACCGTTCAAATTGTAATCCAGGTACTGTAGACATTTACTCATTTCCACCCCATAGGTTTTTTTTTTTTTTTTTTTTCCCTCCCTTTTACGTTATAAAAAAAAAAAAAAAAAAGATAAAAAATCCTAGTTCGATGACAAATTTCTATAGCAATGCGAAAATTTAATTTTTTGGAAACTAAATCATTTTCCAATGCAATTGTTAAACTTGATATCAATTTTAGAATTCATACTATAATTGATGCTAAATTTTGATATTGACTTTTTTATTTAACAATCACAACATTGTCAATTTCAGTAATTTACATTTGTAAGTTTCAAACCATAAAATTAAAATCAAGACCAAAAAGCTAGTTATAAAACTCAAAGTAACATCATGCATTCTCGTCCCAAAAAGAAAAATATTTATACATATATATATGTGCTATATTTACTTTTTCTTTTTTTTTATTGTCTTCTTTTTTTTTTTTTTTTTTTGTTATACTAGAATTCCCTTCTGCCCTCAAAAAAGTAAAATAAAATAAAAGAATTCCCTTCCAAAATCCCATTCTGAAACTCACTTGCCAAATATATATATATATATATATTCTTGTAATGGAAAGAAAAATGAATTTTAGGAAAAAAGAGAGAGAGAGAGAGAGAGAGAGAGAGAGAGAGAGAGAGAAGAAGAAGAAGAAGAAGAAAAAGAAATAGAAAAGGAGAGAGAGAGGAAACCTTTGGTGATCGGAATAGGGAATGGTTCGGAGGAGGGAAATCTCTTGGCGTCTCTGTTCTCTTCGCTCTTTTGCCTTCTCGTTTGCGTTTTTGCCCATCTTTCTTTTTTTTTTTTTTTTCCTTCTGGTTTCTCAAGCTTTCTCTCTCTAAGTTTCCTGTTTTCTGAGAGAGGAGAGAGAGAAGGGGTCGGAATTTTAGAGAGAGAAAATGGTGGAAGCAAATTTACGGAGGGGAACCATAGCGAATGCCACAGACACCAGCTGTGCTGGTCGCACGCCTACTCCTTTGTTTTCGGTCCATCAATTTTTTCCTTTCATTTTTTTTTTTTTAATACGTCAGGTTTTAAACAAATAAGAAAATACTAAGGTGGAGATCCTTTTGTATATCTTACGAGGAGAGTTTTATCTAAGATCATTTAAAATTAATCGAATGGACAAGAAGTTAGAGATGCAATATAACTAAAATACACACTGATTCACATGATTGCACTCAAAAAAAACTTTTAAACTACTCTGACTGTGAGGGGTGCCAGTGGAAGGTTGTCGGAGGGGGCCTAGGGTGGGCGATTCGCCATCGCAAGTCAGGTCGGGGTGGGCAATTCTTCGGGGGCCAATGGAGGGTCATTGCAAGTCGGGTTCACTATGGGGGGTGGATTCGCCGTTGAGGAACATTGGCGAGGGGGTGGTGGTGGGGTTTTGCAGGGTCAGGGTTTTTTTGGTAGGGGGAGAATCGCCGTAGTCTGAACAGGGGGCTTCACAGGTCGGGTTTTTGGGGTGGGTGGGGGGTGACTCGCCATTGCCAAACCGGGGGCGACGGGGGCCTCGAAGGTCGGGTTATTGTGGGGGTGTCGGGGGGGGATTCATTGTCCATTGTCGCAAGACTGGGGGGTAGCTTCGTAGGTCAAGTTGGGGGAGACCTTTATGCCAATCTGTAATAGGTCGTAGTTTTTTTTTTTTTTTGGGACGGGAGATCTGTAGAAGGTCACCGAAGAAGGAAGCGCCAGTCGTCAGGAGGGGTGGTGATTGGGTTTTTTTTAATTTCTTTTTTTTCTTTGATTTTTTTAATTTTTTAAGTTATAATACTGTGAGTTTAGGTACATAATAAGTATCATGTATAAATAACATCTTAACTGTTAAAATATATCAAAGGTTTATAAAATTAACTTTATCAATAGGGTATATAAAAGGAACTTGACTGCAGCCTTTGCCAAAAAAATAACAACTAAAAAAAAATAATTTCATTACCCAAACAATCAAGAGTTGGAGTTCTAGAAGAGTTCAACTCCAACTAAACTTTTTTTTTTTTTGCTAAATCTAAAAAGTCAACAAAAATTATAATTAGTTTTTGAAAAGTCAACTAATTTTAATTTAAAAATTTTAACTCCAACTAGCAATCCAAACTAAAATGAGTAGAGTTTTACAAATGTGAATTTTCATTCTCATTTTTTTTAAGAATTAAAAAAAGAAACTGCTTGAAATTTAGTAATGGAAATAGACATATGTTTTAATGGGGACGTATAATAAATCTTTAAAAAAATTAACAAAAGTATAAGATTAAAGAGTAAAATTTTAATGGCGCTATTAAAAACTTTTAATTTTTAGTGAGATAAAATTGAAAAATCATAAAACTCTTAGGGTAAAATTAATTTTGTGGGGGTTATGCATGAATTTTTAATTTTTAATTTTTAATAAGAGTTAAATTTGAAAAAAAAAAAAAAGGAATGGAATTTTGGGATTTAAAAAAAAGAGAGAAAAATTCCATTGAAATTTGAAAGTATAAAAAATTAAAAAACATTCAAAAAAAAAATAGCAATATGTATGTGGTCCTAAACAGACTATTTCAACACTATTAAGGCAAGTGTGCAACTACGAATTTTAATTTAAATTTTGGTCTAATTTAATTTTTTAAATAATTTTGGTCTAATTTAAATGAACCATTTTAAACTTTCTTTCTTTTAATAACGTAGTTTGGATGTCACAAAATAAAAGTTTTTTTTTAATTTATACTTTGTTTATTTAAATTTAGAAGTGAAGAATTCGAATTCTTAAATAAAGTTAAATATGACAATATTTATTGAATAAAAAGTAAAATGAAATTACTTGATGTTTCTTATAACAAAATTTTAATAAAAATTAAAAAGAAATTACTTGTTTCTTATAATAAAATTTTTAAAAATTTTAATCTCTCTAACATTTTCTCAATATTAATTAAAAAGTTAAATTTTTTTTTGAATGAAATTGAAAAGTTAATTTTGTTGTCAATGATTTTCGTGCTTAAATATAAATGTTTTATAAATTTTAATAAATGGGATTTTTTTTGATAAGATAATAAATGGAGTTATAACTTGACCCACATATCTTAAAATATTAAAATTAAAATTAAACAAAACTTTAAAAAATGTTAATGATTTTTTTTTTTTGCTTAAATATAAATTTTTTTTATAAATTTTAATAAATGGGGTTCTTTTGATTAATATAATAAATGGAGTTATAACTTGACCCACATACCTTAAAAAAATTAAAATTAAAATTAAAAGTAAACAAAACTTTAAAAAATAATAAATAAAAAAAAAACCTAAAATACAAGTGAGTGACTGGAAAATCAAGATTTGGAAAGAGGGGCACAAGTGAAAAGAGTTAAAACATTTGGGGACCTAAAACGCAAATTTCAAAACAAAGTGAGGTAAAGTGAATCGAAGCGAAAGAAACCCCGAGTATCCGCCGCCACCCAGCCCTAACCCTAACCAAAAGCTCAGCTCTCGAAAGTCTCAGGCGAGAAAGTCACCGGCCATATCTTTCAGGTAATTTTACAGTCTTTCTGTTTATAAGATATTTAGACTGCGAAATTCGATAAATATTTTATGATCTTTTGATGAAATCCTCTGGTGGGAGTGGTGGGGGATTTATTAATTGTCGTTCTGAGATGTTTTTTCCGACTCAAACACCTGGTGGGCAAGCTAAGAAACGCAGAGGAAAACTGCCCGGAACTTTGATTTCGAAGGGAGTGAGATAAAGATTTGATAATTATCTTCTTCTATTTCTAAGATAGAGAAAAGGGTGTGTTTGGTTTTTGGCAATTTTCTGGGTTGTTGAAACTGCCCAGAACTTTGATTTCGAAGGGAGAGAGAGAGAGAGATTTGATAATTGTCTTTTTCTATTTGTAAGTTAGAGAAAGCGTGTGTTTGATTTTTGCAGAATTTTTCTGGGTTTGGTAAAACTGCCCAGAACTTTAATTTTGAAGGGTGAGTGAGAGAGAGAAATGATAATTATGAAAGATACAGAGAAGTGTGTGTTTGAATTTTGCAGAATTTTTCTGGGTTGATAAGAAAGTTCTCAAATTTTGTTGGTGGTGAATGTAAATCAGTGGACTTGTGTGTGTCCGCTTAGAAAATTTAAGAAAATTGAACAAGGTTTTTTGTTTGATGTTTGGGTCATGTTCAGATTTGGGGTTGTTTAGGTTACATTCTCTATTTTTCCCGTCTTCCTTTTTCTTTTTTTTCTTTTTTTTTTTTTTTCCTCGTCTTGCATTAGCATGTCTAAAAATTGGCGTTTGAATCATTTCTGAAAAGTGAATATTTGGCTGAAAAAGATTTAATGAACCTTTAAGCTGTGATGATGAAATCGAAGTTAAAAAGGGATTTTGGAAGGATGATATGGATTGTGAAACTGAGAAAAAGAAAAGATGGGGACAAGAAGAAACCACTGTGCTAAAATCCGATAGTTGGGAACATTTAACTAGGATTAAGGGTGGTGACACAAATTATCCTAGACCATCATGTAATTATGGTAGGAGAGATACACTGGTCATCCTGAAAGAAGCGGGACTAGGTGGAGGTTGTGAAGAGCTGATGACCGAATATTTTTGCAGCATCGAGGCTTTACATCTAACACTATTCTTTTCTCTCCATATCCGTCCCTGTATTTTCTATTCATATACCACTTGAAGTTCCCTTTATGTTCTTTTAGCCTTTTCCTACATTTGCGGGAAATGGCTACTGCTCACACCAATAAACCATTTCAAAAAACTCTTCCATGTGCTGAATGAAGAACTAGACCCGCTTTTTTTTCATTCCTTATCCTGTTTTACTCGTCTAAGCTTGAAAATTTTGAATCTTTGTGAAGGATGCTTGATGTTGTCATGAAGTGTGTGGTTTGCAGAAGTGGTCATTTATATTTTGGTGTTGAGAACAGTGGTAGTAATTGTTATCAGATGGGCTGTCTGTTGAAAATTTTGCATTCTCTGTCGGGTGTGATGTTTTCTGTTATGAAGGGAAAGTAAGGGGTTTGGTTTACTCATGGATGTGATCTTGGGTGTGTTGTTGTAATGTCGTTGTAGTTGTGATTTGGACAGGGAGGAGATTGTTGCGGTGCAGGTGGTGGTGGTGGTGGTGTTTTTGCAGATCAGTTGTGGTTGGTGTTAACTGTTAATAAGGGTAAATTTTTATCATGGGTTCGGACAGTAGAAGCCGTAGCAGGAGCAGGAGTCCCATGGATCGTAAGATCCGTTCTGATCGCTTTTCCTATCGTAATGCACCTTACCGAAGAGAGTCGCGTCGGGGTTTCAGGTTTTCTGACCTTTGGCCATTTATTTTCGCTATTGTTTGTTTTTTTACTGCAGGTTATCAATGAGGAAATATATAGTTTTACTTTGACTGTTATCAAGCCCGACTTGTTTATAATTGTTAGTGTGGATTACCTCAGTCTACTAACTTCTAACATTTTTTTTCCTCCTTCAGCCGAGACAATCTTTGCAAGAACTGCAAACGGCCAGGCCATTATGCTAGGGAATGCCCTAATGTGGCAGTTTGCCACAATTGTGATCTTCCCGGGTAAGTAAAATTGCTTGTTTATTATCATGATTGTTTTGCTTGTGTTTGACACATATTACATCTTTAATACTTAAGTTTAAGATATGAATGATTCATATGATTGTACCCGTAACGCGACATGCTCTTCTTGAAATTGGTCTTTAAAACCTGGCACAACTTGTCTTGAAGTTGGAAAGAACCTGAAATTGCTGAAGTTAGAAGTCGTTTGAAGTGCCTGTTGCTTGATTATATGGTATTTGCTATTTGTTACTCCTGATCAGTATATTGATGCTGATGTAATAATAACATGAAAACAAAAAAAACCAAAAAAAATAACGTGAAAAAAAAAAAACTAAATTCTAGATTTTTTTTTTTCTCTAACAGTTTGTTTACTTTTTTTGGCTTACATTAAACCAATGATGCTATTGAGTTCAATTCCTTCACTTGATCAAAAGCGATTTGTTTTTTTGGACTGCTGTCTTACTGCCCTTTACCTTAAGTTTTCATGCTTGTTTTCCCATCCAAATATATAAGAGCACTGCTAAACATTCCAACCCCACCCCCGGATTGGGTGGTGATGTTAAGCATATTCCTTTTTTTTTTTTTTTTTTTTTTTTTTTTTTTTTTTTTTATAAAAGAAGTCTTCATGTTGTCCTGTTTATCAATTACACTGAAATTTTGTGCATTTGAAACCAAACACTATGCTTCGCTGCCTTCACCTTGACTATGTTTGGAGCAATGTTGATGTGACTCAGTCTATCACCTAGTGTGATGATGTAAACTGCACATGACCATGTCAACGCTCACACCATTCTTTCGTTGACAAATAGACCACAATTCCATTTAGCAAAAAAAAAAAAATGAAAATGAAAATAACAATAAAAAAACACCACAATTCCTCTCCTTATTTCTGTTAATTTTAAAAGAAATTACTGGTATCCCATTGATCAAAACCAGTGCTTTTGCTTTGTCCTTTGAGTCTCTGACCAACTAGTTCATAATCAGTTTCTTAGTTGCTTTTTAAAAAAATTTCTGAAAGGTAAAATCAACTAGATAAAATATTTAAATGTCAAAAAAGAGAGAACTTATCAAACCTTATTTATCTGCTTGCATTAATAGCTTTGGTTGTTTCACATTCATGTTTAATTTTTTGTCACTGCCTTAATAATTTTAGAAAAATTAGGCTGGGTGACTTTTTTTAGTCGCCTAATCTAATAGATGGCACAACTTTCTTTTATTTAAGAAAATGGCCATTTGTCATTTTTCGGATTTGATCAATCAGTAATTGACTAACGTTCAATCAGTAATTGACTATAAAATTTGGTGATTGACTAGGAAATTTGGTAATTTATGTTTTGATTAAATAGTGATTGACCTTAAGTCAATCATTAATTAACTATTATGTAGTCAATCACTGATTGACCATTTAAGACAATTGATTAACTATTTTAGAAAAAAAAAGGGTCTTTTAACTAATTTTTAAAACTTCAGCCATTTATTAAAAAACTTCTTTAAAAAAAGGCTATCTAGCTATAAATCCCATAATTTTATGCCACCACCCTCCTATGAACAACTCCATCTTTCTATTAACACTCCATCTTGGTTGACCACATTATCTCTTCTCTTTCGTCAGCACTGATCTAGTTCTAACACGTTTGTGTCCGCTCTAAGTCAGCACGCTCAGCGGTCAAGCCTCTTCTTGCACCCCATACATGTCAACTTAGTAAACTCTTCTTACTCCTTTGCCCACTTTTTTCTCATTACAACATTTTTCTTGTTTTGTTATTAATTCTACATTAGCCAATAAGAAGGAAAGACGGGTAACAATAAGCTTCAGTATCAAGTGTTTGGGTACACTGTAGGCATACTTTGTCTTTCTCACTTGGGTCCTGCTCAAACTTTGATTAGCATTTGTATGATAAATAGCGAAGAGTTTTAAGAATGCACTGTAAAATTTTCCAAGTCTGACTTCTTAGGACTGCATGAATGAACTTATAGTCTCATACCTTAAAAGTAGGTAACTTGTACCTTGTGGGCATTATGTGGCAACTGGCAAGTAATTCACTAGATGCCCTTGCCTGATGATGATTATGTGGTTGCGTTTTGATATTGAATGACAATCCATTTGGATCCGTAATGTTGCTTCCTCACTCATTTAGTGGAGCTTTATGTGTTATGTGTTTCGTACTAATTATGTTATAAAAAATTTGACCAGGCACATTGCTTCGGAATGCACTACCAAGTCGCTGTGCTGGAACTGCCGGGAAGCTGGCCACATGGCTAGCAACTGCCCAAACGAGGGCATCTGCCACACGTGTGGTAAGGCTGGGCATCGCGCTAGAGAGTGTACGGCACCAACAATGCCACCAGGGGACATGAGATTGTGCAACAACTGCTATAAGCAGGGTCATTTTGCCGCCGACTGTACAAACGAGAAGGCTTGTAACAATTGTAGGAAAACAGGTCACCTGGCACGTGATTGTCCAAACGATCCCATATGCAACACGTGCAATGTGTCTGGGCATGTTGCTAGACAGTGTCCTAAAGCCAACACTGTTGGAGAGCGGGGAGGCGGCGGGGGTCGCAGCGGTGGTCATAGTTATAGAGATATTGTTTGTAGGAACTGCCATCAGCTGGGGCATATGAGCCGGGATTGCATGGGCCCCTTGATGATCTGTCACAACTGCGGGGGACGGGGTCACTTGGCATACGAGTGCCCTTCAGGCAGGTTTATGGATCGCTATCCCAGGAGGTATTGATGAATTCCGCGTTATGCTGCTGCAGTATTTTATTGTTGTGATTTTACTTCGAACTTTAGCGTATTTGTTTTCTAGATTGATCGAAAAGTCAAAACTTGACCGACTATGAGGAGCCAAACTGAGACCCCATTCGGCATACATGAGCATATGTGGATTTCTAGTGATAATTGAATTTTATTGGGCTTGTTTTTGGATTGAGAGTTTAGCTACTAGAAAAGAACTGCTACAGTTAAATTACCTAATTATATGTTTTCTGTAATTTCTATTTTGTTTTTTTACTTGTGTTGGTCTTCCATGTGTGTGTTTTATTCTTTTGAGAAAGCTCTATGGCGTTTAATTTGGTGGTTGGTTTTTCTCATTATTTTTGTGGAACAAACAACTTTATAAATACCGCCGGTG
>JAFMPE010153163.1:5616-18126 GCA_024759925.1 Ficus religiosa
GAGTCTACCTAGTTATAAGGTAGAAGTTTACCTGGCAACAAGGTAGGAGTCTACCTAGTTATGAGGTAGAAGTCTACATAAGTCAGAAGAGGAAATTCAAGCGTTTAAAAGGGAGTAATAGTCGACAATTAATAAGAGTTCACAAAGGGAGTTTAATCGTCCATATTTAATATTGAAGACGTTAAATGTTCAGAATTATTAATTATTAAATCACTGGAAGGTGAATGATTTCATTGTAATTAAAGAGAAAATAAATTCTCAAACTAATAGGAGAATTAAACTCTTTCATTCCCAATGTACTATAAATTATCTCGAATTGAAAGGAAAAAAATAATACACAATGCTCGATACAAAGACTTAAGGCAATCATATCGGATTCCGATTTTCTCTATATTGTTCTTATAATTCTTGTGTTTGCTTGTGTTCTTGCTTAACATTGATTATTTTATTTATTTGGTCTTATTTTCTAGCTAGTTTATGAACATTCATTTAGTGTTGGACGAAATTTTGCTCCAACATCTACTAATCAATTTGTATAGCAATAAATTTTATTTCTACTGATTAATATTTTAATTTGTTACAAAGAAAAATAAAAAAAGGAAATTGAAAATTAAGCTGCATATATATATATTGTTAAAAGTACAAATATTGCAAAAATATTGTTAAAGTACAAACGTACGGAATTGAACAAAAAAAACATGTTTTACTACCTTATCTTAAATGTTTTGTAGAACAATTGAATTAATTATCATGCATGTAACTTTCACTTGGAAAGGCGACGTCCTAAATATGTATTTGTATATGTATATATATGTATATATAACTGTATGTACGTACTTGTATACTACATACGGCTTTCCCTGCCATTTCGAAATAGGAAAATTACCTTATAATAGCTTTATTAATTCGAAACCCAGTGATTGTTGATTATTGATAATTGATTATTCAATATTATAACATATGTAAGGTTCTATTAATACATATAGTATTCATCAAAGTCAATTCAGCTACCTAAAAGAAAACCTTATTATTTAGCCAAGCGAGAAGATTATGAGTAATGGAGAGTGGAATTAGGGACAAAGTCCCTGGACAAGGAGTTTTGCATGGAAAATGAAATTTCTAGTGGGCAACAAAAGTTCTGAAAACGACTAATTTATGAGCCATTTCCCCGGTTTTCTTTTTTATTAATTCAAAATTGTCCTCTCTTTTGACATATATTTAATATTTACTTACAAATAAGTGGATGATATGATAATTATTGAGGATAGATTTCGTGCCTCATCTCTCACCCTAAACGTGACAATCGAAACCTGTAAATGAATCTTGATGACTCCTTAATGAGTCAAATCAACTAATCAAGCAGACTAATTCAGGAGTCGAACCATGAGTCGATATACGACCTCATTCTGCAAGGTCAACGAAGAATTTTCTCGGGATCTCTCTTGTTTGAGGAATCAACAGTTGGATCACCTAAATCGGGGATGTAATCAATTGGAGACAACTCCAAGGAACTAAATTAGGAACACTTGATGCCAATCACGCCCATTTTGGAAAGAGAACACACGGCAGCAATCAAGTAATAAAGGCTCAAAGTCAACTTCAAATCAGTAAACAAATCAAGCCACCCACAAAAGGAAAGTCAACCGATCAAGACGATCGGAAAGAATTTCCCTAATTCAAGCCCTAAATCTATAGCACGATCGGGAAACAATTAAGCCTACCTCAACTATAATTAAGAAGGCTATCTACACACAGAGGGACACATTCGGAGACACAAGGATTCGCATACATATACAAGCCTACACTCACTCACCGAGACTCCTCTATAGACATACTCTTTGTATCTACTCTCTACATTATCCCTCTCTCTCATTTTCCATTCATGATCTACATGTAATACATTCTTCAAATATAGTGGACGATCCCCAAAACTCTACAGAGGAATAGCTTTTATTAACGAGTGAACCTCTATATATATCGTGTCTCTGCTATTTATTTTCTTTACCACATTTTTATCTTTCTTATTCTCGCATCACATTGACTGATGAGATCGACCCGTTGATTGACCAGCCCATCAAGCGACTTATAAACTCAGCCAATGACCCTTGATCAATCAATTGTAGAATTTACCCTCTACAACAATACATTTTTTTTTTCTTTATGCACCAAAACTATAGGAACTGTCACTTAAAAAAATAATAATATAGCCATAAAGAATACACCAAATCTAGTCCTTATTTTAATTAAATGTCCATCATATACTTTAGGGAATTTAATGAAAAAAATCAAAATAAAACAACCAAATCCAAATTTATGGATTCAGCATTTTTGCTTACATCAAAGGTGGATTACAGTTGGGGCATGTGGTTCTTGACTGATGAGACATTGACTTATATGGCATGTACAGTGACAACTTTAATTAGTTTTAATTGATAGTTAAACGGGAAAAATACTTGAATAACATAAATTTAGAGACTATTGTACTAATATGATATAAAAAGTTAATGCAAGATCAATATGATATAAAATTAAACTAAAATTAATTAAAATTTATGTTATGTTGGTCAAGAGTGGATGATTTGTGTTATATTGGTTAATAGATAAAAAAAATATGATTAATTAGGTAATTTTCTCTAGTTTAAATTATTATTATTTTTTGTATTTATTTTATAAAAGCAATGGTTAAATTACTTTTTTTTTTTTTTGGTAAATGTCAAAATTATTTGGTTGCATTTAGGGAGATTCACTTTAATTCTTGAACCAAAACTCTTTTTTTTTTTTTTTTTTTTTGGGCTACTGCTGCCAAATTTCTTGGGTGTTTGGCATATTGCAAGCTACTATATGGATAACAACAGGTCGAAAAATAAACCTTAGTATTCACCAAAGTTTCGAAATGGAAAAGGAATTGAAAAATAAATAAATAAATAAATGAGAACAATACGGCATAGTAAGAAGATTCAACCTTATGTGTTTATTAAAAAAAGATTCAACTTTCTGTATGCATTCTCGGAGAAGTATCAATGCTTGATGATAAAGACTTTTGGGGGTGTTTCCAAAATCACTTTTTAAAAATTTTTTGATCACTTTTTTAATTCAAAACAACTTTTCACAGTCCATGTCTTTAAATCTTTTTTGAAAACTTAAAATTTAAAAATTCATAATTTTATTATTTCGAGTTAAAATGAGATTTTTTTATTATATAAAATTTCAAAAGAAGTGGAATAAGATCCACATTCATATTCTTTTACAAACACATTTTAAGATTTTATACTTTTTTACTCAAACATAGTTTATTTTTCTATCAAATACACATTTTTAAAACTCAACTTAGCTCCAATCAAAATATCTCTAAAACAATGTCTCCAAATATCTCCAAAACAACAGCTTAAATAAACAATAAAAAGGGAGATTAACATAGAAAGAAACTTACTGGATCGTTGGTGTTTAGATTTTGCAAAATAGTGGAATAAAAAGAAACAGTCTTGAAAGAGTCTTTATTATGAGAAGGAGGGAAATCCCTTTCTAGCTTGGAATTAGGATTACACAATTTTTTTTTTTATAGGATTATTCAAGTTGATTATGGTGGTAACAAGACAAGATGTGACCATGATGTTAGGTTTAGCAACTTATAAAAAAAATTTCACATTGACAAACAAATAAAAAATCTCAAATGAAACTCCACTCTTAACCAAGAAAAAATTAAACCAAAAAAAAAAAAAGATTTTGAAAAAATAGCTTATATAATTGTGACTGAATTGGATCATTAAAAAATTGTTGTTTATAACCTCCTACTCCTACATGCAAATTAAAAAGAAAAAGAAAAAGAAAAAAAATTCAATGGGAGGGATATTAGAATTAAAGAAAGAAAAAAGGAGTAAAAATATAAAAGCAAAAATCCAAAGACTTGATTGCATATTTGCAAATGGCAGTTGGTGAACTTTTTCAGGCCAATTTCTCTTGCTTGTCTTGGTCAACACTGCCCCCACAAAGAACTAGTTGGAATTCAATAAATTCCTAGGTTGCCCTTTTATGTCTACATTCTGAATAAAAACCACATGAACTAGTCACAAAAAGGAAACCCAAATTAAATATTTTTGTGAAACACACAAAACAGAAAAAAAAAAAAAGTGCACATTTTGATTTGCTTATCAATATTTTATGTATAAATATATATATTTGAGTAAAGAAAAGAATGACAAACAAAATAAATAAATAAATAAAATAAAGAAGCAGACAAGAAAAACCCCCTTCCCTACAATGACCCACAGACAAGACCCCAACAACACCAAAAAGAAAAAAAGAAAAGAAAAAAAAAGAAAAGAAAAAAGAAAAATTGAAAAAAGCAAAAACAAAAACATGAGAGAAGTTGGACTTGGGAGCTTTCCCCAAATCTGACTGAAATGAAATCCTCTCAGAAGGGCACGTGTATGTCACGCTCCAATCAAGAGAGAGTGATGACCAATGTCAGCAACTCTTCTCCTCCGTGGGACTCCGACATTATTACCTCAATTGTCGCAGTTTCCTTCGACGAGGGCGATCTTTCTCCCCCACGCGCACTACAATGGCGCGTTTCCGCGCGTGTACTCTTCTGTCAAAAAGCCCTCCCTCTCTCCCCTCATTTCTCTCTCTCTCTCTCTTCCCAAATTCCTCTCTATCTCTCTCTCTAGTTCTTCTTCTTTCTTTCTTTGAGACTTTAATTCCGACTCTCAGCAAAAGCATTAGCAGCTGCACTGAACTGACTGACCCATCAGTGTCTGAAAAAAAGAAATAAAGGAAAAAAAACTCGAGACGGATCAGTGGCTCTCTCCGGCAATGGAAACTCGCCGGATTTTCAAGTTCCGACCACCTTCAACGACGCTAAACAATAATGCCACCGAAACGCCGTCGTTTCACCTGACGTGAAAGAAAAAAACACGACGACGAGAACAACCCACTTCAAAAGTCGTCATCTTTTTCCTTTTAATTATTTTTAAAACTAGCTCTTCCAATGGCGGCCACTAACACTAATACTACAACGGCGACGACAGCAGCCACGTCGGCGTCGGGGGCGGACACGTCGGCAGCGGCGGCGGCCTCGGCGGATGAGGCGGCAGCTAAGGCGGTGCACAAGCGTTACGAAGGGCTGGTGATGGTTCGTACGAAGGCGATAAAGGGGAAAGGAGCGTGGTACTGGGCTCACTTGGAGCCCATACTCGTCCACAACACCGACACCGGCCTCCCTAAAGCCGTCAAGCTCCGCTGCTCCTTATGCGACGCCCTTTTCTCCGCCTCCAACCCCTCCCGCACCGCCTCCGAGCATCTCAAGCGCGGCACCTGCCCCAACTTCAACTCCTCCGTTGCCAAACCCATCTCCTCCGTCTCCCCGGCCGCCGCCTCCAACTACAACCACCGCAAACGCTCCGCCTCCTCCGCCGCCGCAGCTGCCACTTCTTCCGCCTCCACCTACAACGTCGTCTCCCCTCTAGCCGTTGTCGACCCCTCCCGGTTCGGCGGTGACGTCACCTTCTCCCCTTCCGCCGCCGCCGCCGCCGCAGCTATTTCCGCTCCGTTGCTGACCCATCATCCCCACCACCACCACCACCACCACCACCACCACCCCCAGCATTTGACGCTGTCGGGTGGGAAAGACGATCTGGGTCCTCTGGCGATGCTGGAGGACAGCGTCAAGAAGCTCAAGAGCCCCAAAACCTCTCCCGGTCCGGCTCTGTCCAAGACCCAAATCGACTGCGCCCTCGACTTCCTCGCCGACTGGGTCTACGAGTCTTGTGGGTCCGTCTCCTTCACCAGCCTCGAGCACCCCAAGTTCCGCGCCTTCCTCAACCAAGTCGGCCTGCCGCTGATTTCCCGTCGCGAGTTCACCGCCTCCCGCTTGGACACGAAATTCGAGGAGGCCAAGGCCGAGTCGGAGGCCAGAATCCGCGACGCCATGTTCTTCCAAATCTCCTCCGACGGCTGGAAGAGAAAGACCAGCTTTGTTGGCGAAGACAGTTTGGTGAACTTGACCGTGAATCTCCCCAACGGGACTAGTTTGTACCGGAGAGCCGTTTTCGTTACTGGGTCAGTTCCGTCCAAGTACGCCGAGGATGTCTTGTGGGAGACAGTCACCGGCATTTGCGGAAACGTTGTCCAACAGTGTGTCGGAATAGTTGCTGATAGATTTAAGACGAAGGCTTTGAGGAGCCTGGAGAGCCAAAACCATTGGATGGTCAACCTCTCTTGTCAGTTCCAAGGCTTCACTAGCTTGATCAAGGACTTCAACAAAGAGCTTCCTTTGTTCAAGACTGTGGCGGAGAATTGCCTAAAGATTGCCACTTTTGTTAATAACAAGTCCCAGGTTAGGAATAGCTTTCACAAGTATCAAATTCAGGAGTATGGGTATGCAGGGTTGATTAGAGTTCCGTCGTTGCCTGAGTATTACGATCGGTTTGAGCCGGTTTTGGTTTTGATTGAGGATGTGCTGAATTCGGCGAGAGCGCTTCAGTTGGTTCTGCCTGATGAGTCGTTTAAGTTGGCTTCCATGGAGGAGCCTATTGCCAGAGAGGTTTCCGAGATGATTGGGGATGTCGGATTTTGGAACGAGGTTGAGGCGGTTCATTCTTTGGTTAAACTGATCAAGGACATGGCTCGGGAGATTGAGGAGGAGAAGCCGCTTGTCGGGCAATGCCTGCCTTTGTGGGATGAGATGAGAGGGAAAGTGAGAGAGTGGTGTGCAAAGTTCCACATTGGGGACGTAGGGCCTGTTGAGAAGATTGTAGAGCGACGGTTCAAGAAGAATTATCACCCGGCTTGGGCCGCCGCGTTTATACTCGATCCACTGTACTTGATTAAGGACACAAGTGGGAAGTATCTTCCTCCATTCAAATGCTTGACGACCGAGCAAGAGAAGGACGTCGACAAGCTCATAACAAGGCTTGTCTCAAGGGAAGAGGCTCACATTGCATTGATGGAGCTCATGAAATGGAGAACCGAAGGGCTTGATCCGGTCTACGCCCGCGCGGTTCAGATGAAGGAGAGGGACCCCATTACCGGGAAGATGAAAATTGCTAACCCGCAAAGTAGTCGACTTGTGTGGGAAACATACCTCACCGAGTTCAAGTCATTGGGGAAAGTGGCTGTCAGGTTGATATTCCTTCACGCCACTTCTTGCGGGTTCAAATGCAATTGGTCTTTGTTGAGATGGGTGTCGTCTGCTCATGGCCATTCCCGGGTTGGTATGGACAAGGCACAGAAGTTGATATTCATCGCAGCGCATTCGAAGCTCGAGAGGCGCGATTTCTCGAGCGATGAAGATAAGGATGCGGAGCTTTTGGCCTTGGCAAACGGTGAGGATGATGTCCTTAATGAGGTTCTTGTTGATACATCCTCGGTGTGACATTCTTTTTTTTTTTTTTTTTTGGTTCTTTTCCTCAGTAGAAATTTGAAAAAATATATATATTTATATTATATCTGTAGGATTTATTGAAATTCTTTCTTTCCACTACTTTTTTTTTTTTAAATGTTGTACCCGAAGAAATAGTATTTACTGATTAGGGGATTGAATTTTGTAAGCTGACCAGCCATGGCCTCATGATTTGGAGCAACTGCCCCCTCTTTTCACCTTAGCATGATTGTATGAGTTTTGGGTTTGCAGAAAAAGGAAAAAGAAAAAAAAATAAAATAAAATAAAAAAAGAAAGAAAGAAAGAAAGAAAGAAAAATCTTGTTTGTGAAGAAGATAGAGGCTGCTGCATAAAATTTAGAAGTAGAAGAAGACCAGGAAGGATGTTGTAAAATTTTGTACCTCAAGTACTAAATAATATTATCTTAAAGGGGAAGGTTTTTTTATGTCTCCTTGTTTCAACATCAAATCTCTTGCTCTCACTTTTTTTTTTCCCAATTTTTTTCTCTTCTTCTTGTTGAGTTCTAGCAGATTGGCTCATTTGAGCGTTTGTGATAGTTTGACCAACCATAAAGAACACTAATATCTGATACTAAGAAAATAATCATGTTCTTAGGTTCCACTGTTTTCTTCTTTATCGTTACTAATATCTCTTTTGACATTACTTAAATTCAAACTTATGCTATTTTCCCTCTTCATTTTCTTTTGGCATGAAATCCCTGCATTTTGTACTGATATTAATATATGTGTGTGTGTGTGTGTGTGTGTGTGAGGGTAATTAAAGTAAGCTAATTGTCCGTCATGAGCACGTTTCTGTTTTAGATGTTGGAGAAACTTAATTTTGTTGAACTGAAGAGGCTGAGAAAACAAATCAGTTTGAAATTTTTTTTTTTTTGGTTATCTTTTTGGTGGCAGAAGCATTTGACAAACACATGGTTGCACTGGACAGACCACCTTAAGAAAGATGGTATTGGTTGGGTTGGTTATTATAAGTTGTTGGAGTTGGACCATGATTACAGGGTGTTCTCTCTCTCTCTCCTTTTTTGTTTTTTCGGCTAAAGGATCCAAAGAAGGATTTGACCCGAAAATTTTGGCGAAACTGGGAGCTTGCCCGCGATATGTTGGTCGGAGGGCAAGCCCGATTTTGCAGCGTGGGTCAACAACCTCGTTTAAGGACCAAAAGAGTACAAGCTTTTTAGCTGGAGGAGCACTTGGAAACTGTTTTTGTTTTTTTTTTTACTTTTTTTTTTTTTGGTTGTTGGGGGGGTTAAATCGCATCCATATCTCCTGGTTTTTGTGTCTGAGAAAGAGTGGAGCCCCACCATGAAAATTGAAAGGAAGTGGAAGTCCTTTTCTAAGCTTTGGTTGTTATGGAAAGACCTCGTTCAGGAGGGGCTATCCATCAAATCAGGCGTTCTTCTGAGGGTAACTTCTCCTTTAAACATTCCAAAGCTCTCATGAAAGTCTCATGCAAATACCCCCCCTTTTGGTGATATCCCTCCCCACCATCATTGCTGATTAAAGGTCACGAAAGAGGATTCCGAGAGCTTGGTAGGTCTGTCGCCGTGGAACAGACCCATGAACACGCGATTCCACGATGAATTCGAGCTGATTTTTTCTCTTCCCTGGTTTCGGCTAGTTGTTGGAGCTGAGAAAACCACAATTTAACAGTCCTTTAAGGCTTACTCATGATTTTTAGCCTCTCCAAATTGTAATTGCTCTAACCTTCTTGTGAATATGAAATGAAATCAATCCATTCTTTTTCCTTGGTGTAAATATTTTTTATGTTTAGACCAAAAAATGAGAAACTAATACACATGGAATTGTTTCAATCTCTTTGGGCCTGTTCTCTTTTCTTTGCTTTGTTGCTTAATGTGTATGAAGGTTGTACCGGTACATCTCTTTTTGTTTGTGAGAAAAAATCATCTCCAAATGGAGAATTTTGGTGTCAAGTTCGTGTCTTTCCCAATAATTTTGGAAGCTTTTATTTATGGGCACCAACTAGGCTGCAGCATGGTTGAGTAAAAGTAGACTTGGAGAGAGAGAGAGAGAGAGGGAAAGAGAGAGGAGAGAGAGATTGAACATTGATGGAGGGTATTGTATGGAGACAAAGTGGTGAAAATGGCTAGTCAGTAGTCCTTAGAATTCCAAATAAAGGGGTTTTCTCAATCATGGAAAAGCTATAGAAAAAGTTCACACGCAGCATCTTTTTTTTCATAGTAAGAAGCAGGATTTTCAAGAAACCGTCTGTCCAATGCCATTTTATATCCTCATTATAGAAAACCCCCTTTAAAGCAGTTTGAAATTTGAACCTTTTCTTTTATTTTTTATTTTTATTTTTATTTTTAGAAATTTATTTTTCTCTCTCTATCTTTGATGAAATTCCAATAATTCCACCTACCTCTAGCAGAGTAAATAGAGGTGAAAAATCAAGTGGGTATCTTTCACTTTCCATGGTCAGTGAAGAAGTGAGAAGAGTGTTGTAGTAGATTAATAAGTAGATGAAGGAATCAAGTATGGTATTATTTTACCACCTCGGTTCTTTCCCTTTACTCATTATTAATATATATATATATTTAGTGGAAAGACAGGAATTCTTGTCGGCGAGGCCTTTCCATTTCTCTCTGTTCACTTGCATAACCACATAACCACATCACCAATCTCTCTCTTTCTCTCTGTGGGTTAGGCTTTTTACTAGCATAATATTATGCTTCATCCACTCATCTTTTCTGTTAAAAGCTAAAGTAAATATAATCATTAGTATAGATCACAGTACTCTCTCTTTGTACAAGAATCTTCTCTCTTCCAATGCTCCTCATTATATATATATATATACATATATATACATAAATATATATATATATATATTGCTTTGTTCCCATCGCTCTCTCTCTCTCTCTCTGTTTGGGTGAAAACTAACCACTTTGGGGATGATTACCATAATGGAAACTGTTGACAAGGGATAGTAAAAACATTAATTTGAACTTCCATGTCAAAATGCCAAAACCATAACCCAATTCACTGCTTTAATATTTTTCCCTCCTTCCCTTGAATCACTTCCATAACTTTGAGAGAGAGAGAGAGAGAGAGAGAGAGAGAGAGAGCCAATTCAAATTTAAAATGAATTAGTATTGCTTGATTAGCCCAAAAAATAAAAAATAAAAAAGACTTGGTATTAGTTGTAGTGCCATCTTGCATTTCTAATTAGAATATCACTACAATATTAAAGAATGCGGTCTTTAATTTACTCGTTGCATTCTTAAAGTACAAAAATATTTATAATTTTAAACGGTGAGAATCTTATCATAATTGTATCAGTTTTATATTTGTTTTATTATATTATCGATATGATTTGACAAGTTGAAAACGCATAAATATATATATAAATACTTTATCACGAAAGAAACCCGTATGGAAAAAAAGATTAGGAAAGCATCTTGACTTGACTTAGACTGCACAAGACACTAGCTAACAATTACCACATGTAAAACGGTAAGAAATTTAAAACTAGGTTTAACATACAAGAAGGAATCCAAGAACAAGGTACATGGATGGTAGAGGTTCGAAATTTGTGGCTATTAGTTAGCGTTGAGCTCCAACAATGGCCTAAAATTATGTATTAAATTTATCCTCTTGGACCACCAATTTTTATTTTTTATTTTTTACCAAAGAGGTCAGCTCCTTGGGAGAGAGGCTTCATTCACAAAAAGAAATAAATGTAGAAAGCATATACCTTTCTTTTTGAAAAGAAAGATACGATCTACTTTTACCTTTTACTGTTCTTTCACATGGTAGAACAATACAAAAACAAAATAAAATTTTTGAGTAGATTAGCATTTGCTTGGAAATGCTGCCAAAAGTCTCCCTTCTTTTAGGGTATTTATTTTCACCAAAACTCACAGCTTGGTTTTTGTTTATACCTCTACATTTGTCATTACCTAAAATTATATACGTGGTCCTATTAGCTTATGCAAGTGTATACCATCTTCGTATTTATAGGTGTATAGGCTTTTGCATTATTGCTCTTCTAATTCAAACCTGTACTCCCACCTACATATATATATATATATATGCACTTTCACTTTTATGTCTCGTTAACTCATAACCATTTTTTAGCAAAATATATAATTGTTCCCTTAATACACTATATAGTTTTTTTTTTTTTTTCTTGAACGTAATTTCTTCCCTCCAACCCTTTTTGTATGGTGAGGAAGTAGATAAGATCATTATATTTAAAACGAAATAACAATAAGATCATTACATTTCTTATCCTTCTCGTTTGTTTCTTTCAAAGAGGGTTTTAGCAAGAAAATATCTCTTGATTTTCCACACCAAGAGAGTAGGCCCGTGTATTTATGGTGGTCCTTTCAGCATGTTTAACAATCTATCCTTTTAGGACAGCTGATGTTATTTTATTTTATTATTTTCCTTGAGCGATTGTTTAAGCTATTCAGAATATATAATTGTGTATTTTTTTTCCCTTTTATTCATAAAATTAGTAGATACCAATCTAATCGAGATATATTATTTATCTTAACATGCGTTTAACGTTTCTCATCATTTTTGGTTTTTTTTTTTTTAATTTTAATTAATGCGGTGTAAAATCTTTATTTCTTAATCATTCCATATTATGTGTCGCCACAAAATTTTTGTGGGAGAGTCAAATGAACGGTATTATGTCAACCTCATTAACTACTTTTAGGTTGCATAAGTTTGTTTGAACAAAAATGAGGGGTTAAAAGGGTGGTAAGGACAAATGAGTAATAGTTGAGAAACAAACACATATAATATTTGCTTAAGTATTAGTTTAAATTGACATTGCAATCATTTTGATGAATTCGACAAAGATTTAAGGGGACTTATTATTATCACATGCAACATCGTCTCAATTAATTTAGTTTAATTATAAACGGGAACTTTTAAGAAGAGGAAAAATCCAAATGACCTACTCGGGGTTGGCAACGGCTAGTAATAATAATTAGAAAAAGAAAAAAGAAAAAATATTAAAAGTATGCGTGATAAGAACAAATCATATGACACTTGCCACGATATAATTGATGTAGACAATTGTATATAAATATACCTCTTACTTATAATGTTCCTTAGATTTAAGAAATTTGCTTCAATTGCATG
>JAFMPE010153185.1:398-11547 GCA_024759925.1 Ficus religiosa
GGCGCCAATGTTGGAAATGCTACCTTGAGCAGAATCATCTTGCACGATAGCCTCTATCTAAGACGAACAACAATAACATGAGAATAAATGCGACACCAAACATTGTTCTTAAGTTTACAAAGATGCAAACTTTCTTTTTTCATTTTTCTTTTTTCCTCCCAAGATCCTTGCACGTGGACATAATTTCAGCCAAAAAAATTAAAAAATCAAAGAAACAAAAATTACACTTGAAAATAGCCAACAGTGCTTTAGGAAAATTGGTGTCTATATATTTGCATGAGAGAAAAGAAGAACATAGCAAATATTACACGTAAAGACATATTTTCAATTGCCACTAATATGTACTGTCCAAGCAACATGACAGAGAGGAGAAAGAAAAAGGCTAGAAACCAATGGCAATAACAGAGCAAAAGGGGAGAAGATACTGTTTGGGACTTCCATGAGTGTCTTTCTCAGTTGAGGATTGAAACAAGGGTTTGTGTTGCTATGGAAAGATGACGGAAGAAGAGATAATTACTGTTCCAATTGTTGCACCAGTAGTCCAAAGTAATAACTTCTAAGACTACATAAAAGTGAAGGAAACACGTTGGTAGATCCTTAAAAGGTTGTGCGGGACTTAAAAGAAGCCTTATATAGAACAAGTTCAGTTCAGCAATGTACATTCTGGTTTGCAGATACTTTTTTTCAAGAGCAATATTTTCTGCTAACTCCTCTCTCTATCCAACTTTTCTTTGGAAAATTATTTTGGAGTTTGAAAAACTTTTAGACAAAAATGACGAAATTTAAATTTTCTTCCAGAAATTTTTGAATAAGACAAAACTCCAGGGGAAGAAAATGGCAGCCAACACTTTGTCAAATCAGAAAGTGGCACAGTGACACATAAGAATCGAAATATAGTTGAGATATTTTAGATAGGAAAAAACTTTGGAAAACTTTCTTGATGCATTTTAAATCCTGTCCATGTAACTCTTTTTTTTGGTTTGTTTCATTGAAGTTTATCAACTTCCCACCAAACTATTTCCTATGACAGAAGACATATGCCACGGTTTCTACCATCCACACAAAACATAGTTTACTTTCCATGTCCGTTAGCACAATATTGCTCCGGGAAAAATACGTTGCTTCTTTCAAGGGAAATAAAATCCCATATTTTAATCCCACCTTCAACTTAGAAAGAACCGGTAAATAAAAAAGTCTCAGCAAATTAGTAGTAAAACATCCCAGAGATACTCACAATAGCCTTGTAGAACGCAATTTGGGGAACCGAATATTTTGTTCCCAGCTTAGATTGTTCATCAGAGACATTATTGACCACTCCATAATAAACTTGGCCATCATATTGATTTCTACAGCCCCGCAACTCAAGCTGAGCAAAGGAGAGTGCCTTATTTATCTTCAGGAGATATTCATCAAATAACCGCTGATGAGTAGCTGTGACAAATCACAGATGTGTCAAACTACGAACAGATTCTGAGTCCAAAAGGAAGGAAAAAGGAAGGGGAAAACAACAAGCGAAAAACAAAACTAAATGCTAACTACTGCTCAAAGATTCATGACAATTTTGGTGACTTCCAAACTTGAGTATTCAAAAATCAAAGGTAAAGATAACGTCAAAACCTCTCATGTGCTTGGTATCGATTTAACTTTTTATTTTCTGTTGTTGGTTCAGAAAATCATTTTGCTTTCGAGAAATCTTCATTTAAAAAAGAAAATATTGTCTTCGTGATTTTTTACCTAACTAGACTACTCCGAATCTGCGGTAATCATTTTCTTCCCCCCTTTTTTTTTTTTTTGGCTGGGACCTTTATGGTAAATATAATACGATCATTGGGGAGCCACACACACACACACACACACACACACACACACACACGAACTCTTATAGATTTCTAATTGCTGATATAAAGTTTAAAAACATAAAATTCAAAGAAGGACACTATGACATATTAACTCTAACTCATTGCTTCTAAACATGCCCTATTGTATCAGTTCCAAAAAGCAATAAATTTACCACAATTGCAAATGTTAAAATAACTTAGAACAGCACCCAAAAAGAAAAAAAAAGAAAAAAAAAAGAGCATGCTCTGGAAAATGTTCATACTTTTCAATTACAACAAAACGCAAACAAAAAGAGAAAATAAAGATATATGTGGGAAAATAACCTTATATTTCTGAGCATTTTTTTTTTTTAAATAAATGTCTCAAGTTTGGAAAGTATTGTTTTCTTTTAAAAAATGATTGACCATGTGGTCAATTGATGATTGACCAATATCAACATTTGTTTTTACCGGTCAATCACTAATTTATTTGCCGTTTTCCTTGGAAAAAAAAAAAAAAAAAAGTTCTGCCACTTAAAAAATATTAATAATAAGTGACCAAAAACTAATCGTCAACCTAATTTCTCCCGTATTATATTTCGTAGGAATTTCTATTAATCTTATCCTAGAGTTGTTGCAACATAGAATTAACATGTAACCCTAAAAGCAGAGAAATTTACAACAGATTAAAACAAAATGTGATTTCGCAATCCGGTATATTTCTGAACACAACACTTAAAATTTGCATCTTAACTAGTTATTTCTTCAACAAAAGACATAGACTTCGAACGAAAATCATCATTTCAGCACCCAAATTCATTGTTAAAAAAAAAAAAAAAACTGAATTTCAAAGACCTGGATTTTTCCCGGTGAGGCCCTTGAAGATGTTGTGGAACTCGTCCTCCGTGAGAGGGCCTCGCGAGAGCAAAGCCTGAATCAGCGTCTGGTGCTTCACGTTCAGCTGCGTCATCTTCGCAATCCCCTTGCGAATTTGCGAAACCCTAACTTTTGGGTTAGTCTAGTCTACGATTGGAAGACAAAGATCGGGGGGTCACGATCATTTGTTTGTAGCCTTTTGGTCAATTCAGAGAGTGACGAGGAGTGTTTGGATAGGAAGAAATTATGGGGATTTTTCTCGGGAAAAATGGGGTTTTCTTAACTCAACGGAGCTTCATCATTCCAACAACGGGAAAACGGTAAGAACGTTTTAGGGATTGTCTATGAGTTGGCGGGAAGGAACTTATCTGGATGTCAATGTTATATTTTTATTGAAAAAAGGGGTTAAAATATAATAATTCCATAAGAAAAATGCTAACCACACCAATTTTAAACATAACTTTTGAGTATCAATTTATATGATATATGAGTTATTAGTTTATTATTGATAAATATTTAAAACATTATCACATCAATTGATTATATTTATCAATAAAAATATGACACATAAATTGATACTCGAAAAATTAAGATTGGAATTGATATCCTTATCTTTCCTTGTTCGAGAATTATGTCTCAATTTATAGGATCTAGAATGTATTTACCCAAAAAAAAAAAAATCATCTATAATATAATGCTAAATTATTATATCAATATATTTATAAAAAAAATTATTATATCAATCATAAATTTTAATATTTGGACTTAAAAAAAGTGTTCTTTATTGAAGTATTATTTTTTACCTCAATGTTAAATTTTATAATAAATTTCCCAAAAGATATAAGATCCATTTGGCATTGCTTTTGGAGGCTGTTTTTATATTACTAAAGAATTTACAGCAGGTTAGGGGTGTTTAGTAAACTCTGCTTCTACATAGTAAATTCTAAAAGTTGCAATAGTGTAACAAAATTTGAGAAGCAAATTAGAGGTTATATCTACACAGACGCTTTTACTATCATTACATAAATTTACTAAAATATCCTCAACAATAAATAATAATTCAATCTACCCACTTTATTTATCTCCATACCAACTAATCACACTATTTATCTAAAATGTATAAATTATTTTTTCCTTAAAAGTAATTTCAAATTGTAAATTAAAATTTATACCTTTATCTTAGCTTTTTTTAATACTATTTTATTTTTTTTATATGTATAAAATATTAATAATATAAGTCATATTCGGTCGTCTCCACCAAACTTCTTCAATAGGTTTGCTTCCTAAACCAAACTTGGCTTTTCACTAGATTCGCTTGTAACAAGGTTGATAGAGGCATTATATTCAATTTTTACTCCAAGTTATTCATATTATTTAATTTTTACACCATGTACAATTTATCGTCTTGAGTAAATATAATTTTGTAGACCTACTTTAGATTAGAAAATAAAATTTGTATAAACTTTTCTAAAATTTGGTGTGAGATTTAAAATGTTAGACAATAAATATGTATATTAGAGTATTTATTAAACAAAAATATTGTATATTCTTTTTAGTCATTATACATTTGCATAACAACTTTGTTTAAAGTTTATAAAATACCCATAATTCTACTTTTGGAAGTCACAGCAACTTTGAAAAAAATTTTCCAAATGCCTAGCTGTTTCTAACCATAGTAACTTTAGACACACAGCATAACTACAAAAAAATTTTTTTTTCCAAAACACTATAATGCCAAACTGCCAATAGTCAACGTCAAATTTAGTATTTAAGGTCAGTTTGGGGACAAATTTGACATCTGAAATTTAGATTTTTTTTTTTTTTTTGTCTTTTTTCTCAACTCAAAACTATTCTTCACTATTACAACTTTAAATGTCTATAATAAACTCAAATTTTAAAAATTCGTAACTTTGTTATTTCAAATCTAAATGAGATGATTTTTTTTAAAATTTATATAGAGGAACGAAACAAGACAATTATGATATTTTCTCCAAAAACATTTTAAGTTTTTACAATTTTATATTCCAAACAATTTTTTTCAACTAAACACACATTTTCAAAAAATAAATTTAAATATCTTCAAAAATCTTCCCCAAACGGTTGTTAACTTGTTTTATTCATGTAATTTATTCCAATTCTTTTCAATTTTAATTGATTTATATACTAAAAATTCACTTTTACTTTTACTAGTACCAAAGCATAATAGTAATGATAAAAAGTAAAAATAACGTCGAAAATAATATTGCATAGTGGAGTATAAAATAAGATAATACTATTTTTACATACATTTTTTACGACAAATATAACACTATTATAGACAAATGCATTAGTGTGACGCCCTAAAAATTTATAAACTTGATTGATGAATTATTATCATATATTTCCTTCATTAATATACTTCTAGTGAATTATTTTGATGAATTTTAAATTTCAAGATCATAGATGATTGTATATGTATCATCAGTGTGATAATGTCGATGATCTATCAATGTTGAATTTCTCTATTTAAATGAGAAATTTTAGGTACATAAAAGATGAGTTGCATGACATATAAATTTATATAAAAAAAATTTATCATGTCTTATTAGAGGGATAAATGTTAATTTTTGGGAAAAACCCCGATTTTTATTAGTAGGACAATTTAATGATCTTAATATTTATTTTGGTCATATCAATATTTAAGTTTTGAGAGTATGATTGGAAAATTCATGTATCATATAGATAGAAGATGAATAATTAGGATTTAATCTTAGAAAATCCAAAGGTGGAAAATTGATCAAGAATTGTGTTTAAGTTTGAAATCAATGGTATAGAATATATGTTAAATAATCCTAGGCAAATCAATGGCCAAGATTTGGATTATAAGTGACCAATGAAAGCTTAAGGTAATGATTGCTATGATGGAAGATCCAATAGATGAGAATAAGGATGATAACCTTGGATCAGTAGTGGAAAAATTGGAAGAAAGAAAAACAAAATAAAAATGAAAAAGCCAAAGGGGATCTGGATTTTTGTAGTCAAAAGCAAGAAGAGATTTGAATAAATGAGAAAAAAAAAATGGTGCTTGCATGCAACCTCATGTAAGAGATTACATGATTTATTTTGGCAATTTGACCCAAAGAAGAAACAAGTAAAAGTGACCCCTTGTCTCCACTTTGTTGAACAAAGTTTTCACACCAACTCCTTCCCATAAGTGGCGGCAATACAAGGGGAGGATCAGCCAAAATTTTTTTCATTTTTACCCCTCAAAATACAGCTTTTTTAAAGTAAATGTTGGCTAAAGACCAGCCCCTAACATCTTATGTTATTCTCACACAAGTTAGCTCAAAAACCCTAGCTTCTCTAGCCACTACCAAGCTCCAAAAAAAAAAAAATAAAAATAAATAATAAGAACCACTAACACTATTCTCCATCTCCAACACCCCTTTAACACCATCCTCCCTCCATTTTTGAGCTCTAAGTAAGCCCGTTACCAAGCTCGAAGAAGTGTGAAGCGGAGTTAAAGAATATTTTACTAGAAGTAACCAAGTGGTATTCTTTATGTTTTAGTCATTTTTGGAATACTAAAGCATGATTTTTAGTTGGAATCTTAATATTTGACTTCTTCTTACCTAGGAAAAGGTTTTGAGAAAAACTTTGGAAGTCCTAGATCTTAAAAGATCCACGGAGCATTTCGGTAAGATCTACAAAGCTTGTAGTTGTTGTGGTAATATATCATGCATTAAAAAACCTTGGCATGAAAATTAAATTATATGATAAGATTCTACAGAGGATAAACTTTATTTTAGCTTTGGAGTCACTTGGTTTGCTTTTGTATGTCTAAAGTTATGAGCATTTGAAATTGTGATACAAAACTAGAGAAAAAATGAACCTCTGGGGTATAGTCTAGCCACGGATTTTATGTGCTCCGAATCCTTTAGTCTCAAAATCTTCAATTATATGTTGTAGATCTGAAAACTGGATTCTTTAAGCTTTCCAACAATACATCATGCTCCTCAAATGGATAAATGTGCAGTTTTTGGTGAATTTTTCAAGTTTGGATTATGAACCAAGAGCTTTTACTTGAATCCTGTACTAGCCACGAGTTTTGTATATTTTGAGCTATTAAACCATAATGTTTTACAAAACTATTCTTTTATGAACTAGACACCATAAGCTTTCCAATGACATATTTTTTTGTCTTATTTGGACTTGTAAGTGAATTGTTATGATTTTTCTAAGTTTACCCATAAATCTGGACTTGTGGTATATATGTGAGACCAATAGTAATAAAATCTAAGTTTACAGTATGAAACACTCAAGCACTAAAGGAAAAAACTTGACGGCTGTAAAGTAGACATCTCAAGTTTCAAAATGAGATACAATGTATTTAAAACGGATATGTATATAAATTTTAACAAATCATATAATATTGTATTATAATCTAGTAAACTGAGATTTTACCATAAAATACTTAGGAAAACGCCTATATTAATGTTTAAAATGCTTAAAATCTTGTAAAACAAATTATAAAGACAGAAACTAGATACTTCAAGCTTTCCAATGAGTTATCAAGTGTCCAAAATAGGATTATATTCAAATTTAAATAAATCTTACAAATTAAAATCCTATACCAACAAAACGATTAAACATTAAAATGTGAAATAAAGGTAAGTCGTAATATATAGATATATTTAGTTATGAAATGAGTTGGTATTAAGTGTATGATCAAATAATGTAAAAAATCCTAACTTTATAAAGTTGAATCAAAAATTTTTAAATGGACTAAGATAAAGTACACTAGATGATTATTTGGTATATACCAAGAGATTACATTAGTCTAACTAAATGATCATAACTAAAGGGATTGGGCTTTTTAAGTTCAATACTAGATAAAAGTATACATGTAGATAACTCCTTGTCATCTTAATTGATTAACTAATTAAGAAATAAATAATAGACTAATAAGTATATAACAAAATGTAATTAGTTAATAATTAGTGAAGTAATTAATTAATAATTATTTAATTAATTAACTATAAGAGTTAGTAAGTGATAATTAGCTGTGTAAGTAAGGTTATTATGTTGAGTCACTACATAATCATAATACATGATTAATTAGAGATTAATTAATAATTAATCATTGATATAATTATTAAAATAACTATGGATGATTAATTAGATATTAATCAATGTTAATTATTTTATTAATCAAATTATTAATTATTAATATGAGAATTACAAATTGATAATTATTATATGAGAAAGAATATTTAAGTAACATAATTAAATTATTAACAATATAATTATTAATTAATCAATTAAAATTATGTAATTTAATTATAATTACTCAATTAAATAAAGTAATAATTAATTACTACCTAATTAATTAGGTAATTAATTAATTAATCAATTAAATTAAGTTAAATTAAATTAATTAAATAATAATAGTAGAAATTTATTTAACACATAATAATTAATTTGAATTAATTATTAAGGTTAATTATGAAATAAGTAAATTAAGCTCACTTTAATTTATAAAATAAAAAAAATGAATAAAGTTATATAACTATGATTCTATTTAATAATATGAAATAAGGACAATTTTTCAAACTTGATTAGTAGAAGGTACAACTCTAGAGTTTACGTACATAAAAAAAGTAAGTACAAACCTCATATACAGTATAGAACAAAATGTTTTTCGTTGTTGATGTTCTATGTTTTTTATAATTTGCCTTGATGAAGTGATGAATATATAAGTTATGAGGGTGTTTGGTGAATGGGTTTAGTTTAAAATTTTTAAGTTTCAATAGTAATTTTTCAGAAAAGATAAAAAACTTTTTCAGAAAAAGACAAAAATCATGATGAAAAAAGTACAATTTAGTTTAAAATGAATGTAGAACCAAACATATGTATTGCGTTGATTAAACATTTGACGAGCATAATTTCTCTTGCACTGATATGATCGACATGCCTCACAGATATGTATGTCATAATGATAGATGTATAGTGACATGTAAATCTACACATTGTCACAAACAATAAAAATGAGACTAACGAAAGATAGGATTAAGTGTCGTACAAACTACAAATTAGTGATAGAATATAATAAGAACGAAAGTTATAAGTTATGACATTGAAGGTTGTTGGAGAGTCACTCCCCTAACTCCCCATTGGTTGCGCGTATATGGGTACGATATAGGAGCCCTTAAGTAGACAAGACTTATATAGATTGAATACACATAGATCACATGTCTTTTTTGAACACTCTTGATGTCACGTGGGATGATATGATTTTATAAAAAATATTTTGTGAGATATTATTTATACTTGCTAAGTGAAAGCTCATGCGTGTGTGTTCGTGCTGTAAGTAACGCGGGTAAGCAGCCCGCTACTTAGATCTTTTCTAGACTGGCGAAACTGTGTGGAGGCGATGAAGGAAGGGAGTGGGATATCACCACGAATTTTATTTCCATATTTAGACTTTTTAAATTATTTTGTATTGGCTATATTTATAACTATGTTTCTAATATTTTGGTGCTACTAAACTAGGAGTACTTTACAAGAAAAAGAATTTAGAGTCTTTCCTTTTAACTTATATGAAGTTATAGCTTTTTAAATGTCCTCTAAGTACGAATTTGAGTATGATATTTATTATGTAAAGATTTTCAATTTCCTCAGTTAAAAATTTTAGTTTATTAAATTCTTCAAGTATAAGTAAAATCTGTATATAAAAAAAAATCTTTATTTTTGGAACCTAATATAAATAAGTGTTAAGAATAGGGGGTGTTTGGTGAATGAGTTTAGTTTAAGATTTTTAAGTTTCAATAGTAATTTTTCAGAAAAGACAAAACTTTTTTAGAAAAGACAAAAAACTTTTTCAGAAAAAAATAAAAATCATGATGAAAAGAGTACAATTTAGTTTAAAATATTTTTGAAACCAAACATGCGAATTAAGAATAAATAAGTTAGTTAACGGTTCAAAGAGTTGGGTCGTTACGATTAGAGAGATCTAACGTTTAACCCATTTTTTAAGAAAAGTTTAATTTTAATATTTTTATTTATAAGTAATCGATATTATTAAATTTTGAAATTTGTAAAAGTAAAATTTTAGTAAATACATCATTTAAAAATGAGAAAGTTGTAATGATAAGATCAAAATTTTGAGATACTGAATAATAAAATCAAAAACCAAATTTAATTTGGCCATATTTGGTGGAGATTTGTTATCAAAATTTGGCATATCACAAATTTAACATAAAATATTATTTTTATTAGAGAACATTTTCTTTCATCCAAATGTCAAAAATGATTTTTGACACATCAATTTAACACTCATTTGAGGATGCTATTAATGTTTTGGCCCTTTGGGGTGTAGAATCTAGGTGAAGTATGAGACAATTATATGATGGTTAGTTATCATCTTATGAGTTATTATGTGAATGTTATGTAAAGAGAACCATTTACAAAGTCGATAATTTTGTATTAAGGCATGAAATTAAAAAGAAAAAAAAACCATCTACTGGTAAATATATGGTTGTAAATCTTTATCCAAACGTATCATAATTTTTACACTACTGTAATTATAATTTGCACAAAAATAAGTGCTCTTGTATTTATCATGTTATTTGTTTCTTGAGAAGGTTGGGTAGCTGTATAGCAACATGAGATTATCATTTTTACTTTGGACAAATTTCATTTTTATTCCTAATTAAACTTTGGTGGCCTTGTAACTTTGTTTGTTAAACTTTGAAAACTGATTAAAATTCTTTCTAAAATACTAAATGTTATAATTTTTTGCTCAATTCGTTAGTTAAATAGATAGAATTGCTGGTATGGTAACAACTAAAGTGTAATATAATAATGACAAACTTTATTTTTACTGCTTAAATTTTAGTACATTTATAACTTTACTCTTGAATATTGAAAAACTGGCGCTCATAAGTCTTGAACTTTCAACTGTTAGCAAAATCACTTAAATTTCATACACTTAAAAGTAATGTACCATTAATATAAAAAAATTAAATTAAATTAAATCTTTATAATTTTAAAAATAATCTATAAAATCTATATTAAAAAAACAAGGATCTAAATATACAAGTTCGATCTTTTATTTTATTATTATTATTTTTTGTAGATATGCTTAAACAAAAATAATGTTTTTTTAAAAACAATTTTATTCTCTCATTTCTTTCCTTAAAAGAAATTGAAACATAATTTTTCCATATTCAAAGAAGGAAGGAGCTGTGGTAGAGACTCATTTAGAGTCTCTACCCATAAAGTCATCTTTTGAACCACTGATTTTGAATTCTGTGGCCCATATTTGAGGGTGCATGTGAGAACCTGTGGACACGCCCATATTGTAACAAAATTAGGGGATTGTGGCTCAATACCGAAGGAAGAGAGAGAAAGGGGAGAGGGGAAGAGAGAGAGGGGGTGCCAGCGGGGAGGGGGCGGCCGGGGCTGGGCCGGCGGTG
>JAFMPE010153262.1:0-11181 GCA_024759925.1 Ficus religiosa
ATAAGAATTATATATGTCCATAAAGCATAAGAAAATGCAGATTAAAACATTAAAAATTCGAAACCCACCAAAAGAAACATCCGAAAATCCAAGAAAAACAAATTAAAAACAATATCAGACAAAAAAAAAAAAAAAGAGAGAGAGAGAGAGAGAATTACCAATAGCGATAAGATAAGGTACAGATAACTCCTTGGCCAATTGATGAGACCTTGAATTAGTATGGGCAGAATCAACTTGTTTCCTCCTGACCAAGCTCCTTAATCCAATCCATGCACATGAAGATGAACCACCACATCTCCCACCACCACCTTCTTGTGAATCAACCGAAATACCCATCACAAATATTATTTCAAACAAAAAAAAAAAGTCAAAGAGATTTTGATCTTGCCCAGCTAAATTTAAAAAAAAAAAAAAGAGGAGCTTGTTCCTAATCCTGTCCAAATGGGTCTCTCTGGCTTTGATCCTACCAATATTATTTCCCCCAAAAAATTAAAAAAATTAAAAATTAAAAAACCAAAAACAACAACAACCTGCCCGCGAATGACCCCTTTATCAACAAAAACAAAAAGGAGAAAATTAAAAGGAAAAAAAAAGAAAGAAAGAAAGAAAAACAAAACGCGGGCAGATTCTGAAGAAGAAAGAAATGAAATCCCTTCTTCTTCTTCTTCTTCTGTTATTCTGATTCTTGGTCTGATTCGGATGACAGACGAAGGGAACTAGGGAAGGGAAGGGAAGGGAAGGGAGGAAAGGGGAAAAAGTGAGGAGTTCGAGATTCTGTAGCCTACAATCAATGTCTTATATTTTATTATTTTATGGAATTACACAATTATTTCTTTTTTAATGGTCAGAATCCGTATGTCTGACAACGCCTCCGGTAACTGGATTTTGGGGTTTTTTATTTTTTGGTTAATAATTTATAAAAGAAAAAAAAATAAAAAAGAACAAGTTCTTCACTGCTAATGAAAACATACGTTCTTTTAGCAAATAAATATATAAATAAGTAGGACATTATTCCTAAGTAACTATAATAAAACTATTTTTATATATCATATCAATATAATTTATTTTTAAATTATTTTGATGAAATAAAATAATTAATATATTATTTATTTATATACAGTAATTATCATATACTTTATCTTATAATAATATTTAACTAATAAATAAAATAATAATTTAAAAAAATATTCCCCGATGTCGACGACGGACCACGCCGACCCCCTTGCATTTGTGTCGACCAAGTCCCCTCCCGCCCTCCCTCCCGGACCAACCATGGCACCCACACCGACCAACCCTGGCACCCCCCCTCCTGTGACACTTTCCTCTGACTAGATCTGCCCCCCTCTCCCGATGCCAACCAGCCCACTCCCTCCCGCCCTCCTTCCCTACCCTGGCGATGGAAACCTCCCCTCCTCCCAACCTTCCACCACTGGTGAATTTTTTTAAAATTATTTTTTTTTATTTTTTAATTTATTAGTCCAATATTATTGTAAGATAAAGTATATGACAATTACTACACATAAGTAACATCTTAGTTGTTCGATTATATCAAAATTAAATATGAACTCTATCAATAGGATATATAAAAAAATTTTACCGTAATTTTATCTCGGATTAAATTTCAACTAATTCAGTTAAATTGTCTTGCGTTTTTTTTTTTTTTTGGTTGCTAGAAAATTATCATGTCTAGTACATTGAATGAGATCCTTTATTTAATTTGTTCTTGATACTTGATTTGACATGACATAAACAGTCAGAAATTGTATCAATTGGTTATTCGAAACTAAGGGTTTATTTGGTACGTTAATTTGAGTTAAAATATTTTAGTTGTAATAGTAATTTTTGTTGACTTTTTATATAAGACAAAAAACTTTTTCAGAAAATACAAAAAATTTTTTGGGAAAAGGACAAAAATTTTAGTTTGAGTTAGTAGTTTGAGTTAGTATTCCAAACAAGCACTAAAGAGAGAGAAATTCAAAAAAAAAAAAAAAAAAAAAAAAAAAAAAAAAAAAAAGCGACATGCTTTCTGCTACTGGTATGTTGCAACATGCTTATTCATCGGCATCTACGTTTTAGACTAACAGAGCACACTAGAACTGTGGGGAAGCATTATATAACATATAGAATTTTATTTTTGTTGATAGAAATATTACTAGTTGGAATTTATGACATATAGAACTTTAATTTATGTATAAATTATTACTTGTTATGTATACACTGGAATTTATTTTCGTTATGTATAGTGGAACTAAAGACGTTACAATACAATTATATGCAATAGCGAGATTTTCACTTTGAGCTTAACATCTAGTTTAGGGAAATTTTAAGGTATCATTACGCTAAAATTGTTTAAGATCTTCATGGGACATTGAATGAGTATCTTGTAAAAAAAAAAAAAAAAAAAGGCCACTCTTTGTCCCTTCCCAAAAAGGGAAAAAAAATTATGTTCGATCATGTGTTTTCAAATAGGGTGTTTTTTTTTTTTTTTTTTCTTCCTTCCCCTCTCTCTCTATTTGGTCCACTTTCTCGCATACAATATTCACAGAACAAAGGAACATGCATATTATAGTGTACATTTTATTTGTATATGTACACTTATCATAGATATCACTTCATTAATTCATTTTCACATGTAAATTTTGAACTGTTTATTGTAAATATGGATAAGATTTTTTTTCTCTCGCATATATGTCAATTTTGTTTTTTAATTGATAACGACAGATTAGTACTTTGATTTTAGTGTTATACTAGTCTAATACCGTGCGTTACACAGGAGAGAAAAATAAATAGATAAATAAATAAGAAAATTAAATAACATTTAATAATGATAGCTGGTTATGATAAATAATATAATTGCAATTAGTTTTTAAAAATATAAATTAAAAAAAAGGTCTTCAATAGTTCTCTTTGCATTTTCATTACAAATCATCATTACCGTAAGCTAGAAAAACAAATTAACATAAATCAAAAAGCAAAAAACAAAATATATAAATCTAGGGAAAAAAAAGAAGCTAGAAATAACTTATAAAAATCAAAAACAAAACAAAAGAAAGCAGATCATACTTATATTTTGCTCTATCTTTTTTGTCCTTAATTTTTTTCTCAGAATCTCTCTTAATCATAAAAATGTAAACTAATAATAATAATAATATAAAAAAATTTCTCCCGTGATACAGAGATAAAGATAGAGAAATAAAAATAGAAAAAAACAAAAAACAAAAGGAGAAAATAACTCAAAAAGGGAAAAAATATTGGAGAAAAACAACAAAACCAAAAATAGATTCTATTATTTTTTTATTTACTGTTTTTTACAAAAAATAATAATAAATTTTAGTTAAATTATATACATGCAAAACACAAAAATTAACTATAACATCTAAAAAAACAAAACCCAACAAATAAAAACCAAGCACAAATCGAAAAAAGAGAATAAACAAAATTTGAAAATCGGAAATGTAGAAACAAAAATCATTGAAAATTATAAAATAACAAAAATAGGATGAAAAATGAATAAAAAACTAAACTCTAAAATTTAAATCTTAGAAAGCAGAAAAAAAAAAAACTAAAAAAGGGGAAAAAAAGATTAAAGAAAACAAAATCAAAAACAGATTATATTATTTTTTTTGTTTATTGTTTTTTACAAAAAAAAAAAAGAAAATAAATAAATTTTAATTAGATTATATAGATACAAACATTAATCTTAACACATCTTCAATGGACAAAATCAAAAATACACATTAAAAGGGTAACAATGTTCAATTATTATAGCTATCAGAAAAAACAACTACAAAGAAAGAGTAAAATATCCACAAATAATTTTAGAATGACAAAATTGTCCCAACAATATAACAAGCTGTAAAAGTAACTAAAGTCCAAAGGTAAAATTATCAATTGAAAAAAAGGGATAAAACCAGAATAACAATGTAACAAAAAAAAAAAAACAACTATAAATGAAGGGCAAAATCTTCCATTAATAATTTTAAAATGACAAAGTTATCTTAATACTGTATCAAATAGTAAAAGTAACTAAAATTTAAGAGTAAAATTGCCAATTGATCAAAAAAAATGATAAAACTGACATAATATTATAGCTGAAAAAAAAATAATAATAAAGGACAAAAAAATCCTTTTACTGTAAAAAGAACTAAAAATTACTGTATATTATTTTATATTATTACTGTATATTATTTTATATTAGTGTAATAAAAATTAGTATATATTATTGTAGCTAAAGTAGTGAAAAAAATAATAATAAAAGACACTAATCGGTAGCGTAAAAAGGACAGTGAAATGACCCTTCCTTTACTGAATTAGTATAATTATATATGTCAATATTTTTGTGCGAAGAAGTCGGAGACTTACCAACAAATTTTGCTTGTCCTTCACGTAACAACTTTGCTTCTAAAAATAAAAGTTTTTTTTTAATTAATAATTAAAAAGTAAACAAAAGTAGCATTCATCAGTCAGAGTTAATTAACCTTATCGTTTATTAGTTAAGAAATGTGGGCCCCATATGTTCGTTAACACCCAGTGGATTGAGAAGAATAAAAGACAGTAAGACGAGAGAGAGAGAGAGAGAAGAGAAGTATTCAGAAGAAGGTTACGTAAGCAAGCAGGAAAGATGGCCCTTAAAATTTGGCCGATTTCTGCGTTCGGAATTGTGAGTCTCAATCCAACAGACCCTTGAAATTTGGAGCTGCACGTTTTTTTTTTTTTTTTTTACATTAATAATGGAGTTTCGCGTTTTACTTACTTTTACACTATTCTAATAATGGAGCTGCGCGTTCTACTTTTTTTTTTTTTAAACTATTCTCAAATATGCATCTTAAAATTTAGAAGGTTACATAACTTTTAGAAGTATTTTTTTTTTTTTTAAGGACTTTTGATAATGTTTAAAGGACTGTTAAAAGATCACGGGTTCGATCTTATACTTGTATAATCTTTAAAATGGAATGCAGACATGCAGTACTTGTTTTTTTTTTTTTTTTTTTTTTTTTTTTTTTTTTTTGAAGTTGATATAGCCATATGAGTTGGAGCTTCAATAAATATAAGGGAATAATATTAGTAGGTTAGAATGGATAAAGATCATAAAAGCAATGACCACATAAATTCTAGATGCCTTACTAGGCATTATTAAAGGTCCGTTTGGTGAATGAGTTTGAGTTGAAAATTTTAAGTTTCAATAGTAATTTTTATTGACATTTTAGAAAAGTCAAAAAACTTTTTCAGAAAAAGACAAAAACTGATATGAAAATTTTGAGTTTGAACTCAAATCCCTAACAAGGCCTAATTTTTGTGGTGCTTTCTAAACTGAAATTGAAGTCCTTTGGAAATTGGAATGACTCAATTATACTAAGCGTGTGGGAATGGAAGGAAAGGCAAGGGAACAACTCTGCCGAGAAATTGCGACTTACAGCGAGGAAATATGTCCCTTTTTTTAATAGTATATGCTATAAGGATTTTTATATTTTATATTAAAAGAAAAAGAAAAGTCATTCTTAATCATTTGTTTAGTTACAAAATTGGTTACGAGAGTGTCCCATCATATAAAATAAAGATGAAAAAGAGGACTGACAATTCTTATATCCCACTTGGTATTGATTTCTTATCAAATGAAATCAAATTTACTTATATGCCCTTAATGAGTTTTCATGTGTTAATATTTTTTTTATTGTATAAAAGGATACTTCAGTAATTACATTAATACGATTAACATTACTAGCAAACATTACAAAATGAATGAAATTGTTTCCCTATACACCATCAAATGGGTAAGTAAATACAAGAAAGGGAATCAATGATCTATCTTTCTATTAAATTATTTTACTTTTCAATCTCATTATCTTTCCCATTATATTTTTTTACGGTGCAGTAGATATCCAAGACATTAATAGACTAAGACATTTGGAACTTGGAAATTAGAAAAGAGAGAGATAGGGAGAGAATTAGGAGAAGACCACTTTAGGACTCGTCTGAAGGTCCACATTTGTAGTATTGGCAACGCACAAATTAAGGTAGTTATTCCCTTTTATGGCCTTTATTTTTAGGCCAAAAGAGTGGGGCATGTTTGGGAATTAAAAAATAAACACAACTGAATTCCGTCAATAACAAATTTGGGGAAAAAATTTTATTTTTATTTGTTAGTTATTCGTAAAAATGTGTTTGTTATCACATCACTCATAAACATACTAGAATGATAATTTCGTATTCGTCTCCAATAAAACGATATAGAATTCAAATCCCTCATCCCAAATGAGAATAAGAAAGGGAAAAAAAAATTAAAAAAAAAAAAAAACATTTTTGTTGTCTGTTGTATCCTAAATCATTGTCATGTCGGCAGTGAATAACACTCGCTTATATTTGCATACATGCCTCTAGATATAAATATGCAAATTTATATAACTGTGTAGTGTTAAATATATGTCAGACATGAATTACCAACTCTAGAGTATGTACATGTGTTTA
Organism: Ficus religiosa; assembly: GCA_024759925.1. Classification (NCBI taxonomy): domain Eukaryota; kingdom Viridiplantae; phylum Streptophyta; class Magnoliopsida; order Rosales; family Moraceae; genus Ficus; species Ficus religiosa. The sequence continues at coordinate 6,466 of JAFMPE010153262.1, forward strand.
TGTAAACAAAAAGAAAAACTAAACAAAGAAAGAAATATGGGTGCAAATGCTTTGTGCACGTGCCCAACTCTTTGGTTTTCAAACGTTGTTTAAAGGAAAAAAAAAAAAAAAAAAAAAAAAAAAACGACATTTGATACCAAGGGTTTACTTAACGATTTTCAAANTTTTTAACAGTTTTTTGCGGAAAAGATTATTATGGGACAATTTAATAGTTCAAATACTGATGACAAAAAAGGAGGAGAAAAAAAAAAAAAAAAAAAAAAAAAAAAAAAAAAAAAAAAAAAAAGACATTTGATACCAAGGGTTTTCTTAACGATTTTCAAAATATTTTAAAACGTGTGTGAGTTAAATATATAGGACGACTTTCATTTTATATGGGGGTGGGAAAACTTGAATTGGCTAGCTTGAAATTAGGATCTTAATATTGAAGCCTTAAAGGTGAGAGTCTATAATAATTATTAAGCATGTGACCGAGATGAGATGAGTGGAATTATAATTGTAGGTATAATCTAACTATAATTTTCCATTTAACTCCATCAAAAAGTATTGAGTTCGAATCTTTAATCCTAATTTCAAATTAATAATGATAATTTGAGTGGAATTAATGTGAGTGCCTGAACATGGATTTTTTTTTTTTTAATTTTATTTTCCTGTGCTGCCCATGGCGTCTTTGTCTCTTAACTTTGTCACTTGTCTTGGACTTCATCAAGTTTCTTGCTTGAATTTGATGAAGTTTTCATCTGACATATTTCAATCTTGGCCTCTGACAAAAAAATAAACCCTCTCTCTCATGGTACCAGATTACTCAATATACCACCCATTGTTGGACCTAAGATTTTAGTATTTTCTTTTGGCCTTTCTCAATATACCACCCATTGTGTGTACTCTGATAGCTAACCGTTAATTGTAGGAGTCGTAAGATTAACTAACTGTCAAAGCTAATATTTGAATAGGGTAAAAGGTAGAAAAATAAGGTCGATATATAGTTTTAAAAAAAAAAAATTTTTTTGAATTTAGATTTGATTAAATTATTACAAAATAATGAAAAATACAAATAATTTCACTCCAAACAGATGTTACGTCGTAGTCCAATGATAATTATTGAAATGGTCCATCAAAACACATTATGAATGATAATAGATGTGGGCAATTTTAGAAAAGTGAAAAAGACTGAAAAAGCGAATGTATTGTTTGATTACATATTTAACTTAATTGGTAAGTCGAGAGTTCCAGACAACAAAGATGAATGCTTCGACTGTGGCATACTTGACCATCTCAGCGGTTACTAGGTTTTGCGGTGAAGGTCGTGATGACATCATGATCTTCAATGGACCTCGCAACACCGTCGATCCCTTTGTTGTCGTCGTCGTCGCCGGCGTACTCATCATCTTAACACTGGATGCCGCCAAGTCTCGGAGCTCCACCACATTCGGCATGACCCAACCAACGACGACGGTCACTGCACTGTTGTGGAGGAAGTCTTTAAGGGCTTTGGGGTTCCACCTATCGTATGAATATCTTCCTCGCAATTGACCAATTTGACACTGAAGGCAGTGGTCCTCCACACAAATCTGCAACAGACGATTATTGAGGGAGTCTTCCTGAGATCCTGTATAGCACGTAAAATTTGATTTGATTTTTTTTTTTTTTTTTTACACCATGAAGTACGATTTATTATTAGAATTACCTACTCCTTGAATCTTTGTTTGCATATTTAACGCAATCATTATATAAACTATACTGGCCAATATCACTATTATATATTAGCCTATATAACACTTACAATAACAAATAATAATTATAAAGTGCGGTTTATAATTAGTAGAACGTATTCTTGAATCTTTGTTTGCATAGCTAACACATACATAACCCTGTATATAAAGATATTTATCTATTATAATTGTATTATCAAGAGCTAAGTTTCATCATGCTTTTGTTGAATCATAGACTAATTAGAAAAATACATTTGTATGTCCCTAATAATATGTAGTTTTATTGTAAAATTTTTTTTAATCAATCAGAACAAGTATAAAAGGATATTAACATAATTGATGTATTGTTGGTTACCTCTGTCGAAAACATATTCTTGGTAATGGAAAGGTCGACAGCAAGATTCCGATGAAGAATTGATACATGAGCATACTTGAACTTGGGAGGCGACCTATGTATTTTGGGCCTCGAAGAAGTATCTAAGCCCTTCTGTTACGTACGTCTACAGATTTATAAGGGACTCCTCAAAATAAGGGTCCAAACGGATATTGCTTGGGGTGGATTCCTGAATCTGATAATTGGTGGTATTCAAATGAGTTGATTACGACTCTTCTATTAATTGCACCTTTTAGGAAGAATGGTTACGTCACTTCTACATTGTAATTTTTTGGCAGTAGATCCGTTGAATCTGCTTAAGCCACTATTGAATATCGTTATTAGCATGGGTGGTGGTAATGGTGAATCTGTCGCCAACCCTGGCAAGGTACTCGTTTTCGTTTGGGAACCCTTCAATGGTTATCTCCATTCTGGCTTTTGGTTGTGAATTGTGATCGACTTTTCTTTTTTCCTTTGACTAATTTGTTGCGATTGACTTCTGTTTGTTATGGCTTACATTTATATATATATGTATGTATGTGTGTGTGTGTGTGTGTGTGTGTGTGTGATTGTGTAGAGTTAGGGTTTAGGTCAGTTCGAATTTTCGAATAATTATTGTCTTTGCCGAGTATAATTTGTGTTCAAGTTAATTACCTATTTTCCTAAAAATAAAAAAGGTAATTTCCTATTATCATCATGATCAGCATTTTTTTTTTTTTGTGAAATCATCAGCTTGATTTTAAAAGTAAATAACAAGTTTTAAAATTATTTGAAATAAATATTCATAAAGAGTTATTTATCTTTCAATTATTTTAAATTATTCCTATTTACTTCTATTCGTTTCGTATTTAGCATAATTTTCAGAGAACAAAACCAAAAAAAAAAAAAAAGAGTAACTTTGACACTTGGGCTACTTTGATTAGATAAGTCCCCTCCTGCCCCAAAACCTTTTTTTTTTTTTCACTGAAGAATGGTTGCTAGATTTTCCTTAGTTCAATATATAAATTATAAATAGCTAAATAACTTTTTAAGCTAGAAAACAGAAAATATTCAAGTAACATCTACCTAGTTCACTATTTTTTTCAACTCCTCTTTCTCTTTCCATTTCTTTTTTACCATTTGTTTATTTCAACCATAAAATGTGACAATATAAATTAAATGCACAACAAAAAGATGGGATTCAATTTCAATGTTTTAAAAAATTAACATAGAAAATCTCAACGTGAAATTAAAAAAAAAAAATTTATCTAATTATTTATAGGCAAAACTGAATGACAATTCTATACTATGGAAGAGTTCCAAACAGCATCGTTCTCAACCGGGATGCAAGAAACGCCTCCACGGCATACTTGACCATCTCGTCATGGGGGGCAGTGTGCCGTAAAATCCCACCACGTCAAAGTTACTACTAGGCTTCGCGGCAAAGCTCGCTATGACATCATCTTCTTCAGGTAGCACAACCGTAGCCAACTTCGCAAACTTGTAACGCTTCAAATCCTTTGTTGTCGTCATTATAACATTCACGGCCGCCAAGTCTCGGAACTCCACCACATTCGGCCTGACCCAACCGAGGTCCTTCTCCATCTTGTTGGCCACATTCTCTACTCCAACGCCGACCACAGTCACTGCATTGTCGTGAAGGAAATCTTTGAGGTTCCACTTATCGTCCCCTCTTTTCTTAGCAATTCTCCGATTTCACAAAGACGGCAGTGGTCTTCCACACAAATTTGTAACAGCCGATCATAAACTCTGTCTTCGCACCTTCCTGTATAACACGTACCATAACAATTTAACCCCCAAAAGGTAAAAAAAATTGAAGTACGGTTTCACACAATCACTATTAAACTATATACGCCAATATCACTATGTATTTATATTTAAAAAATTTATTCATTAATGGAATTATGAGCTACGTTTCAACATAATTCATTAAATCGTAGGCTAATTAGTTATACACTAAAAAGGATTAGTGTGTCTAATCTAATATCTATACATGTGTATGGTGATGAATACTGAGCTAAGTTTCAACATAATTTATTAAATCAGCTTTCTTACCCCCCCCCCCCCCCCCACCCCAAAAAAAAAAACCATAATTTATTAAATCATAGACTAATTATTAATACACAAGAAACGATTCAATATGTCTAATCTAATATGTATACATGTGTATAATCTTTTCTCCATATATATAAATATATATGTATTTGCATTTATTTATAAAATGTTTTGTACTGTGAGATCTTCATTGTAAATATTTTATCAATAAGAATAGCTTAAAAATATATAAAAGGACCTTATATTAATGTATTGTTGTTTGTTCATCACCTTTATTGTAAACGTCCTTGATAAAGGAAAGGCTAACGATGAGATTCCGGTGAAGAATTTTTTGGCAATAGATCCTTTCAATCTGCTTAAGCCGCCGTCAGATATCGGAATCGGTTTTAGCATTGGTGGTGGTAATGGTGAATCTGTCACCAATCCTAACAAGGTAATCCTTTGCGTTTGGAAGTGCTCAATGCTTATCTCCATGGCTCTTAATTTTGTTGCGACTGACTTTGTGTTTGTGTTTGTGTTTGTGTTATGCCTTTAGGGCTTGGCTAATGTACCCATATTTGTTGAGTTTATGTTGAT
>JAFMPE010153263.1:1385-22058 GCA_024759925.1 Ficus religiosa
GCTGTGGGAAGACAAAACCTCTCTTTATTGCCTTAGTTGTTGTTATTATCCCTTCCTATCAAAAAATTTTTTTTTTTTAAATAGTGAAAATCTAAGGGTTTGTTTGTTTGTTATCTTATTTTAAACTAAATTATATTTTTTTTATCATGATTTTTATCTTTTTCTGAAAAAGTTTTTTATCTTTTCTAAAAAATTACTATTGAAACTTAAANGCTGTGGGAAGACAAAACCTCTCTTTATTGCCTTAGTTGTTGTTATTATCCCTTCCTATCAAAAAATTTTTTTTTTTAAAAATAGTGAAAATCTAAGGGTTTGTTTGTTTGTTATCTTATTTTAAACTAAATTGTATTTTTTTCATCATGATTTTTGTCTTTTTCTGAAAAAGTTTTTTATCTTTTCTAAAAAATTACTATTGAAACTTAAAAATCTTAAACTAAATTCATACACCAAACAAACCCTAAAGAAGTTAAATATGAAGAATCAAGAAATTCGAGAAAAAGTGTGAATACGTAAATACGTCTTATTTTAGTATTTATTATAAAGAAATAGCTCGGGTAATTATCATCTGATGGTGAACATAGCACAAATAGAAATCGGACAATATAAATTGATAAAACAAGATGTCACACTCACATTATAGCAGCTGAAAAGAAATTCTCCCTTATCGTCTTGGTGGAATATCAATTCCCTTGATAGAAAAATACTTTTGCGACGACACTATCAATCTGCTATTCATGAAATGTGAGGATATGACTTTTTTACTTTATTTTTTAAAATAATTTTTCTATATTTATTTACAGTTTATGTGGTCTATGTTTTATAGGGATATTTTTTTTAAAGGCGACGATCAGATTTTCTCTAAGAAGTTTTTAATTTTTTTTTTTAATTTATACATCCTACATATTGAGTTTACCAAACAAACGCAACATGTATTTTATAGTACAAGACATATTATACTTTTATTTGGCAATTGTTTATTATATATATGTTTACAAGCGATGAAATTTTGGTCTTTTTACCAAAAAGCCAAAATGTCCCTGAAGGAAAAAAAAAAAACTAAAATACAAAAATTAAAAAAATAAGGGGTGAAAGAAAAAAAAAAAAAACCCCAAGACTCTCCATCATCAATGTCCCAGAGCTTTGCTGTAAACCCCCACTTCGGAGTCTACCATAGCCCTGCAAAACACCCTAGCTCCTCCGTTGCAACGACACCCTTCTCAGCTTCTCCGTTAATCCCCTTTATTCTTTTTCTAATTTTCTAATTCTTTTATTTATTTTTCTTTGGAGGATATTTTAACCTTTTTATCAATCAATATAAAAGTTGACCAAGAAAAAAAAAAAAAACAGGTTTGAGGTATAAATGTGCTCACTGCAAAAAGAGCAAAAAAAAAAAAAGAAAAAAAAAATAAGGGCGTATGACAGTCTGAAAACCTCAAAATATAAAGATTTAAAGAAAAAAATAAAAGTCAAGACCGCTTAAAAACCAGAATTTCTACAATAGAACCTTAGACGAGAAATTGACGAGTTCACAAACAAATAACGAGTTTTTTTTTTTTTTTTGGGGTGTTCTGACACAGAACACAAATGATGGGTTTTGGATTTTAATGCATTTTAAAAGAAATTTGCATGTGCTACCATGACTTAATTATGTCAATAAAACGGCCCCGCTAAGTGCTTTGATAACGAAAGAGTCGACTAGAAAAAGAGGAAATCATAAACTCAAAACTACCCCTATTTTGCTAATATCTCACGATTGAGAGAGAGAGAGAGAGAGAGAGGGAACAGAAAACAAACACACACAGAGGAGAGTTTGGGCACAAAATCAAGCAATTCAAAATCCCTATTCCAAGCCTAGAACGAAATTCTATTCAAAACGACATCTGAAAAGCAAGCAAAGGCCAACTTTGCCCCTGCAAACCGGGTGAAACCACGATTTATCAGAGCCCTCTCGAGTCTCCGGCATCACCAACTTTTTAACATGACCATACAGTCACTCATCTACAAAGATGAAATCACAACTGTTTTTTTTTCCCTCAGCAGCATATCTCCATATCCCAGCCACCGCAGCCGACAACCACAAGAGCGAGCCGAGCTTCTTCGTTCTTAACTTCAGACAGAGAGAGGATGATGCCCTGTCCATCGGCAGCTGCAGATCCCACGGCTGTCCTATAAACAGTGTCTCAACTGGGTTCCTTGCCTTTACACAAGCCAGATCAATGGTTTGATATGCATATGGGAAACGAAAATGCAAAGTTAAAAACGCTGGTCTAGTGTTAGGGAATGATTTGAAACCAACCAATTTCTGTCATTGAGAAAAATTCGAATAATCTTGTTGGTAGGTGGGAGTGAAATGTGTTGAATGCCCAATGACAGTGGGAAGAGCACTTGCGAGAACAATAAAAGGAAATACGGTCGTTATTGAGTAAAAATTTTCAAGCCAAAAAAAATGCTCTCTTTTGTTTTCTTCCCATTTGAAAAGCATGAAGAATGAAAACTGCAAAAGAACTTAAAAAACTTTGACTGACCAAAAAAGAAAAAAAATGCTTAAACGTAGCGTCAAAATTGGTTTCTGATATGAAGTAATAAAAAGACCCACAATTTCTTTGAAAGACATCACGTTTCCTTGCCGGAAAAAAAATATTTGCTGAGATCCCAAAGATTCAAAATCCCATTTCGTGGAAACAATTAATCTCAACCCATGCCACTCAACAACAACGAGAATATGAACTAATGAAATCGGCATAAATTTATGCAACTCAAACCGCGTGCACTGAATTCTGAATATGAGTTCAAATGTGGTAAGATATCTGATGAAGTAACGAATTAATGATTACCAGACCGAATGCCCAGATGCAGTCATCATCTTCATAATGCTCGTTCTATGAGCGCTTGCATCAATTAGCAGAATCAAAACCTATACAGGTGAAGGTTAAACAATAATAGCAATATATGATAATCCAAGCAAATCATTGGACAGTTAGACGTTAACATAAATATGCATATATATGGGCATAGTTGTATATAAATACTTGAAAAATGAAAACCAATGTTTATCCCAAAATGTTTTCTGCCAACAGATCTCGATAAGTGAAAATAAATCAGGAGCCTATGTTAGTCCATGGACCATTAATGGGGGAAAAAAAAAAAAAGCAAATGTTGAATAACATATCTAAAAACCACTACGACACGGAGTTCTCACGCTCAAAGTTCTACTTTTCCCCCAGCACTTTTTCAAGAAAGAAGATAACGAACCAAAAGTTTAAGTACTACAATGTTTTTTGAAAATATGTGCTGGGAGGGAAAGAGTACTGTCATTAAAAGAAAATACAGTTTCAGAATCTGGTCTTTTGAGTAGGCAAATAGTAACTTTTGAGTACAAATTAAAATACGTCGTTTGCAATAGTGCCTTGAACTTCAGAAGAATCACCAGAGTCCAAAACTAAATGATTGATGCATCTATTGGAGATCTGCACAATGAATACATAAAGCATAAAAAGACTAATTTCAAAAACTAAAATATTTATATAGTTGAAAAGTTACTTCAGAAGAATCACCAGAGTCCAAAACTAAATGATTGATGCATCTATTGGAGATCTGCACAATGAATACATAAAGCATAAAAAGACTAATTTCAAAAACTAAAATATTTATATAGTTGAAAAGTTACGGAAACACAAAGATAAGCTTAAGAATTCATACCTTTGCTACTCGAAAACGTGTTTTTAATCTTACAACATTACGGTTCCAAAACATTGTCTAATATAAACTTATGGTTACTTAAATTGTAAGCCTAATGAAAGGTTTTAACAATATGTCGGATTGAGTATCACAAAAGGGCAAGTTTTAATAAAAAAAGATAATTCTGATAAATATCTGACCATCTTCTTTCGCATGTTGAAGTAACTTAAAAAAAAAAAAAAGTGGTATTGTAAAATTTGATTAATAATGAAACTTCAATGGATTAGACGCCGAAAGGAATATAAACAGAACAAACTCCCAAGATATGTAAGCAACTGCTATAGGATAGAAAATTACTGCTGCTGATCTAGCAAATCCATAATGCAGATTAAAGAATGTAAGGACAATACAAGAAGCCGTTATAAAATATTTATGCATCTATAAGGCAACAAATAATGTGAAACAGAGATGTACCTATCGGAGTAAATTACCACTAATAAGAAAAGAAAGCATAAAATGAAGTTTACAGCAAGAAACAGAAGATCAAAAGACATAAATTCAACTTACCGTGTTTCCTGATACATTATCTTGAATTCAAGACATTAAAAGTTTGTTTTGTTTTGATTTTTTTTTTTTTCAAAATAAAGATTGCTTGCATTAACTGTATATAAAAAAAGATTGCTTGCATTTGAAAATTGAAAGATAGAACTCTATCAGACCCTAATAAGTAAGTACATCTGCCCTAATGAAGCTAAAAGTGACAAAACGAATCTGCAACAAAGAGAGAGCATTTTGTCAATCTTAGTCACATATGAACGGAAGTCTGCAATAAATAAATTAATCACCAACAGTTAACCCCAAAATGTCCCCGACAGAGAAAACAAAAACCTTGAGCAACTTAAAAGACATTCCAAAGAGGTTTTCCAAAAAGGAATTAATCTTTGAAAAACAGCAAGGATGCTCCATAAGCAACTTACAATGCAGAATGACAAAAAGTCCCGCCAAGTTAGAAAGCATAGCATTAAAAACTAAACTGCAAACAGCAAAGTGAATATTTACTTCCTGCTAAACTGCGACCAGAAGACCAATTGCAAAATGCATTCTTCCAACTATTCACTATTTGGTCCAACAACTTCTTACGACGACCTCAAGCTTCAGTTAAGTTACATAACTACACATGTTTAAGAAGGCCATCAACGTACAGGCTAAAGAAGGTTATTGTAAACTGTCAAAATAACTCTTGGCTTTGACATTTTGAACCACCCAAAGCCTTACTTCATTTTCTTTTCCTTTTCCATTACTCCAAATAGGGAAAGATAAAAAGAACAGAAAAAGGCTTTAAATCGAACCATCCTCATCCCATAAACAATACCCCATCATCAGTTTACTCGCCTTTGACAAATTACACACACACCATACTAAGTAGCAGTTTCTCCTTTGTAAGATAATGACAGGCACGGCTAATTAAGTTCCTATATGGGCATCTACGTTTCCTATCTTTTTCTTTCATCAATGGAGTGCAAGCTCAACTTGACCAATAAATCACGTTCGCCACCTAATTTCGTAATAGGAGGTTGGTTTTACAAATATATTATATTACAAATATATTATAATTACGAATGATTTCCTTACATGAAAATTAGAATGAATTTCACTTACAAAAGATAAATGACATAAATCTAACTGAAAAAACAGCATTAGATATATTACTTGAATACTTTATTTTTATTTTTATTTTTATTTCTCTCTCCAATACCGACTCGTAAAGGTCATAAAATTCCATAATCCATAGAATAAGATAAAGTAAACTACCCCAGCTTAGTTATCAACTCTGACCCCAAAACCAGATGAATAGACTCCACAACAATTACTTATATATCTAAATTGTGCCACAACTACCAGTTTCAGCTAGAACAATCGCCATCTCTAAAGCAACACAAAATAACCAACTGATATCAAAATTATAAGTAAATAAACAAAACCGAAATTGATAAATAATTAATAAGAGAAATGATGATAATGAGTATAAAGAAAACTCACCTAATGACCCATGTAAGGCGCACCAGGGCCATGAGGCCGAGCACCGCTCTGCCCCATTTGCGGGTTCTGGTAGCCACCCTGCATCCCCGGCTGGTTCACATATCCTCCCGCAGCCTGATTCCCGTAACCCGCCGGAGGCCCCGCCTGGTTGACAGGCGCGCCGCTAAGCCCTCCAAGCAGATTCCCAATACCCAATCCGGCCCCCTGTGTAGTGAGCAACGCTGTCAACGCCTGCCCCAGCACCGGGTTCAGCGGGGGAGGCCCCCCCGCACCTGCCGGCACTCCTGGGTTGAACCCCATCGCAGCAGGAGCTGGACCTGACGGAGCCATCAAATGCCCCGGACCCGCCGAGTATTTGTTCTTGTCCTTCCTCGAATGGAATTGCTGCTGAGGCTGGTGATGCTGATGGTGGTGGTGGTGGTGATGCTGCTGCTGATGATGGTGATATGGCTTGTTCACTTTTGGACCATCGATGGCCTTCTGGCAATGCAATGTCAAGCCCTCGAAGCTCTTGTGAGGCTCCTCGAGCGCCCTCTTTGCGCTCTCCACCGATTTGTACACGAAAAGGGCGAAACCTTTCGGCTTCCCGGTCTGCCTATCGAGCCCCAAAGGACCTTCCTCAATTTCCCCGAATTGCCTGAAGAATTCAAGCAACTTAGCCGGATCGACCTCCGTGGACACATTGCTGACGAAAATCTTCCTCTGAGTGTACTCGGAAACCGGCGCCGCCACCGGGGGAGGTGCGGGGACCGGCCCGGCCGAGGCAAGCTGGGACGAAGTAATCCGATTCCCGATCTTCTTCTGCGGCTGCTTCAGCGCCTTCCGAGCCCCGCTCCGGCGCTTGAAGAGGATGAAAGCGTAGCCCTTCGACTTCCCGGAGACCCTATCGGTAACCGCCTTGCAATCCTCGATCTCTCCATACTTCACGAACTCCGAAATTAGGGTTTCAGCAGTGGTGTCCCACCCGAGGCCATGAACGAAGATCTTGCGGTGGGCCGGGTCCGCCTCAGCGAGATCTCGAATGTTCGAGATGAAGTCCGGGTACTTCTCCGCCGCCTGCTTAACCAAAGACAAGAGCTGCTCTCTCGAAAACGGCTCCAGAAGCTTCTCCACAGGCTCCTCGTCATCCTCCTCCTCCTCCTCCTCCTCCTCCTCATCCTCCTCCTCCTCCTCCTCCTCCTGCTCCTCGTTCCCTCCTCCGTTCGCTTCCACAGAAACACCGCCGTTTTGGGGAGCGGCGGCGTCTAGGGTTTCACTCTGGTTCTGCTCATCTTCTTGTTGCTGCTCTGACTCACCCTGGTTCGAGTCGTCGACGGCCATTTGTTGGCTTGTGAGGTCATCGCCCTCGTCGCCAGCGACTTCCGTTTGAAGTGATGGTGGTTGTTGTTGTTCTTGGGGTTGGGGCTCGGGGGCCTTGGAGGTTTCGGGCTCTGAGGATCGGAGCTTGCGTTTCTTGGCCATGGCGGTCCTGTGAGTTAGGGTTTTTTTTTTTTTTAAATTAATATTAATTTTTCTGGTTCGGTTAATTTGTGGTTGGGAATAGAGAAAGGGAAGGGGGTTGGTTGGGTTCCGGGGAAAGAAGGGTAAATTGTAGGTCTCTCGATTTCTTTTATGGACTTAGATGGGGAGTCCGAATAGAAACGGGGCATCCAGCGGTTTTTTTTTTTTTTTAATATGTGTTTGGTGTACGGATTTAAACAGGATTTTTTTATATTGAAATTGAGTTGAATTGAATACGTGATTGGTGAGGCGTTTGAACTATCAAAATTAAGCATTTGTTTGATTTGTTAGTTGCAAGTGAAATTTTTAAATTTTAATTATAATTTTTGTTGACTTTTTAGAAAAAGATGAAAATTGAGATGAAAATTTTGAGTTCCAATTAGAACACCAAAAAAAAGCTAAAAGAAAATAAAAACTTGAAATGTGTTCGGAAAAAAAATCATTATAGAGTTTGTTTTGTTTGTTCAAAGTTCTTTGTAATTTTTTTTTTAAATCATCTCATTTAGACTTGTATATGCAAAGTTATGAATTTTTTAAATTTGAATTACAAAAACTATAAATAGTAAAACTGATGTTGACATTTCAAATAAAGAAAAAATTAATTGATTTTTTTTTTTTTTTTTTGGATTGAGTTGAATTGCACAAATAGGCCCTTAAACCCCGTTTGGGGTCATGTTTGGAAAACTTTTCCAAGCTTTTTTTTTTTTGTCTTTTTTCTCCAATTTTATTATTTATTTTTTTCCAAATATTTGTAAAAAACTTAAATTTTAAAAATTTATAATTTTATTATTTTAAGTCGAAATGAGATTTTTTTTTTCAAATTGCATAGAATTTTGAGAGGAACAAAACAAAATCCATATTGCTATTTTTTTTTAACACATTTCAAATTTTTACATTTTTTCATTCTAAACAGTTTATTTTCACCAAACATACATTTCCAAAACTCAAATCATATACAACCTCCAAAATATCATCTCCAAACGTGACCCCAAACGAGCCCTTAGATGAGCACTGTAAATATCGGTTGGGCATGACTAGTCTATTTGGTTCGATTCAAGCATTAAGCATAATCGAGTTTGGCTTCGGTTTCTAGAATGCAAGTCGAGTTGAGTTGAGTTGGGATGTACTTTTGTTTTCCTTGGTTCTTTGAGGAATACCCCAAAAAGAACATAATCTGGAATATTACCTCATGATCCGAATTTTTACCCTCTTAACTCTTAAAATGTTAAATAAAAAATAATTTTAGGATAAAAATCTGAATTATAGGGCAAAAAAAATGAATCATGCGGAAAAAATATCCGAACCATATACACTAAATGAATAATTCCTACAATGTTCTCTCTTTCTCTCTCTTTCAAATTGAATTTACGAGCTAATAACTTGATCCGTTTTTTGTCACAAGGGTATAGGACTCGATTGGACCTCTGTTTGTCTTTGTCAATTTGATGCACTTTCTAATATGAACCAATCTCGTATTTACTTTTAGGCTCGTATTTGCTGCACTGACATTTAGTGGGTTGTTTTGTTGCTTACTCTCTTTAACAAGATATTAAGTTCGAGTCAATCCTACCACGATAGACAGGATATGTGGACAATAAATATACATGGACAGAGCTTACTAAAAAGTTGCTTTTGAATTTATCTGTCCATATATATATATATAATATGTGTATATATATATATAGGAAGTATCTGGATGAATTGTCTAAAAGTTTTAACCCTTTAGAGCTTCCAATCAAGGTCATAAATGTAAATTCTATAAGAAATAATCTCCTAAATAGATTTTGAAACCTAAATAAGAGTTTTAATGAGATTTTATAAGCTTCTTTCTTATATTTCATTGCTTATTAGAAAAGTTTAAAATTATTTTGACCCAAAAAACAAAAGCTCTGTAAAAGCAAAAGCTCTGTGAAATTGGGTGTAGACACTCCTTTATCCTTGTAAATCACATTTAAATAATAAGAATAATAATAGTGGATAAAGAGATGATGATGATGATGATGATAAGGGGTGACTTTCTCAAAGGGCTTAAAATTGGGCTCTCCAATAACTGCAACTTATAGGCCATCTTTTAAAACTTTTTTAAGTAAACGACTTGGCAAGCACATGTTTTACACATGCAAAATAGATAAATAAAACAAATTAAAAAACAAAAACAAAAAAGTGGTGGTGAAGGGCACAACACGAGGCGGCCTAGGAGAAGCAACATATATATATATTTGTAAGTGCATTCGTACTTTTAATATAAGGTAAGAGATTAAAAAAAAAACACGTTTTAAATATCGCTACGTTCGAAAGACAATTCACACACAATCTTTGTGTAGTTGTCACCTTTAACAACCACAGTACATCTTGCATATCGCCTAGATAATATCGTGGATAGAATTCACAAAGCCAATCCACGAAATCTATTGTTTATAGACTAGATTGCAGGTCTAACAGATTGGGTGTCTTCTTCTTCTTCTTTTTCAATCTAAAAGTTAAGGATTAGATTACAGATCGACCTGTAATCTGTGCACTTTGATTTGTGAACACTCCTACTTTTTATTTTATGGCTAATAAAATGAATGTTGTTTGGATTTCTGGAAAGTGGAAGAAATAGGAAGATTGTACTATGTTTGATGGATTTGCCAAAGAAAATTGGAGGAAAAAAAAGGAGAAAAAGTGAAAAATATGAAATTAAATAGAGAGAAGATTGTGTGCACATAACTAGATCAAATATTCATACCAAAAAGGAGAAGTAACTGATTAGATAATGGGGGAGAGAGTCTCTCCCATATCAATCATACATGCCTACTATATGGAGGAAGTGGGCGTGTGTGCATGTTGTTCCACATGGTTGAATTAATTAATTAATTAATTAATTAAAATAAAAAAAAGGAGATGTCAGTTATTTCTCTGTAATACTAAGTAAGGGGTACATACGATGTATCTAAAATATAAAAAAATGATATATTAATTCCTTTTTTGACAAAGAAAAAAAGAGGATACGTACTTTTTTCAGAGAGTTTATTCTCCTCTTCTTCTTCACTTTGTCTCATGAGTTGAGAACGCAAAGTGAATCAAAATTTAAGTGTATGATCAAACTCATATGCAGAAACGCCCACCCGTTTCCCGTGACCTGGAGAACGCTGAGAAAGAATTGTTGGTCTTTCCGAAGATTTAGAGTTCTCAAGAGGTTGGTGTTTCCGAAGGATTTGTAGTTCTCAAGAAGGTTCTTGAAGGAGTTCAAGAATTTCGATTTAATCGGACAACGGTCAATCTCTAAACTTTCTTCTTAATTTATTTTGTTAAATTAACATAAGTATTGTCGCCAGATAAAATTTTGAAAAATTTTTTATATGTGCGATTTGATCCGTACCATACTTCCGCTAATTTTAAAAACAGGTTTTCGAAAACAATAATATTCCCGGCTACTTATTATATTATATTTCCAATATATCAAGAATTTAACATTATTCATTTGTGTTATTACTCGATATGTCAAAAAATATGATACAATAAATAGGAGTCTATTAATTACTCAAAATTAAGATCGATTCATATATGACTATCATTGATTAATTTTGAATGCTCTATATGACAATGGAAATTATTAGAGATTCATAATTAATCTATATAATTAAATTATATAAAGCACTTTCATTCCAATAATCTCATTATTAACAATTCGGATAATATCATTTCATTCAGAATGTAATGAATTAAAACTAAATATCCCAACTTTAATTTTTAATTACAGATAGATTTAGATTATTTTACTTTAAATATTATCCTCTTATATATAATACTTATATATAATATTTAAAATCACATTTAAATAATAGGGTTTTCGATATTTAGAAAGCATCTAAACATGCATGTAAAAATAATATTGAAAAAATTATCAAATCAAATCAGCAAAATAATACATCTCATTTGTTTATGGACACACATCCCAGCAATAGTAACATATGGTAAACCATCTTTTATGGTCGTTCACTTCACCGCATGATCCCTTTTCACGGTTGGTTCGAATATGATCGATAAATACCATTGTCGTGCACTACCGTAGCTGTTTCCTTATCTAATAAGAAGGGAAGAATTATTAAAGATCAACACAATTGATGAACAACGTTAATGACATTAACTCTAATATAAATTTTTTGAGAGAAAGAAGGAAATAACATAATTATAGAAGATGATTAAAAAAGAATAGCACAATATTTTAAGGTAGCAAATTTTATAGAATTATTTGATTTCAGATTTCAAAAATATCCAAAAAAACACCCACATTTCATCCCTCACCTTTGTCCCTCCTTGTTGTTGTCACCCTTGTTCGGAGTCCGAAGTCGTCGACGATTGTGTAGCCGTCGATCGACATCATCGCCGCCATCCTAACGGATTCATCGGGCTGTGGGCAAGCTTGTCACCGACGATCAAATTGCAATGTACAAGAAAAGCCTGTGGCAATCTCGTTTCTCCCCTGTTGCGATCTTCGATGCCGCGAGTCCACCTTCTTCGATGACGACGACGCTGGAGTCGGTTGCGACCTTATCGGCTGTGTCGTCGTTCTCTCCGGCGGATTCGTCCTCTCCGATTACGTTGTTTAGGTCTGTCCTCGTCGCCGTCGGTGTTGGATCTCCTACCTTCCTGTGGTGCTTTCTCCGATCGTCGCCTGGCTCAACTTTTTCTCAATGTGCTCTTACATGCATGAAATCTCCTCCACACTCATCGGAATCACGAGCTCGTCGTATTCTTGGCCTTACAAATCCGTCAATCTTCATCAATGGTGCTTGGAGAGTGAGAAGGGCGGTCGGAGGAGAGAGAAACGAGAGAAAGAGTTGATAGAGAGAGAGGGGAGGGCAGAGAGAAAAATACGTTAAGGGTAAAAATAAAAAACTTAAAACAGAATATGTTACTTATCAACAATGATATTGAAATTATTAGGGATCAAAATTATTATTTGGTATAATTTCTGTAAATTAAAAAAAGAAAATCAACTTTGAGTTGTCTCCTTTACAAGATTATCATATTAATTGATAACATAAAATTATATTTACTAATAAAATGTTGATAGTTCAAAAAATCGTGAAAGTGTAAACATTTTTATAAAAATAATTGGAATAAATAACAAGATTTTAAAATATTAGATAAATAGAATATTTATTTGATAAATAACATATTTAAAAGAAATAAATAAATCATTATATAAATAAATGTGTTATTTACTGTTATTTATTTTAAATCTAGATGGGAGGTTCAAAGTTTTCATTCTTTTTTGGATAAAATTAGACGTAAAATTAATGTTAAAGTATACTTTAAAACCTTCTATTTGAATAATATTATTTACTTCTTATTCTTTTTAAAATTGATATAGAAGTTGACATTAAAGTTTGTGTGATAATAAAACATTCCCTAATTTATATAATAAATTCGTGTGTTCCTTTCATGTCCCTTTAATAAGATCATAATACGTTAATTAAAAATATGTATTAATTATAATATCATATAACATAAATTAAAAAAAAATCTTATTATTTGCACCAAATCCCTAATATACTGGTAACGTACAGGGTATTCGCAGATATTGGGCTGGGCCTTTCTGATGGGCTTTCAATGGGCCTATCATAGCAGGCTGGGCCTCACATGAAGACAAAGAAGAGCAAAGTCTGAGGCACGAAAATATATAACGAGAGAAATTCCCTCAGCCGACTTGGCACTGACGCAGTGGGCACCGCGAAGAAAAAGGCCAAAAAAAAAAAAAAAAAAAACACACAAATACAGACGGGCAAAAAACAAAAATATTTACCAAAAAAACCCAAATAAAAGCGGAGAAAAATAGAGGAAAAAAGAGAAAGAAAAGCACTATTGTTTCTTCTCGAATTCTGATCACAACAACAACAACAAACATCAGATTGTTTTCCCAACGTTGTTGTTTTTGTTGGGAATTTTTTTTTTTTTTTACCCTCCCCCCCCCCCCCCCCCCTTCGCCAATTTCAGCAACAAAATCTAATGTTCGCCTTGTTTTGATCTTTCGTTCTTCACTTGTCTGATTTGGATCAGATCCTTAAAACCGGTAAGTGTTTTGTTATTTCACTCTTTTGCTAATTTGAAAAGCTAAAAGTTTTTGTATGTGAAATCAGTTTCTGTTGCATTTTTTTTGGTGCCCATTTTTTGCTTTTTGTTTGTGTGTGAATATGTTTGGAAAAAATGGTTCAAAGTTCTTGTTTCTTGATGACCTGAAATGGGCAGATGGATTTTTGGGGTCTTCTCCTGATCTTGTGAGGTGGGTTGTTGTTTTTTTATGCTGAAAACTTGAAAAAACGTCTCTTTTATTAGGTCTCCAAAGGCGAATACATATGGATTTTTTTTTTTTTTGAAATTTATGCTTTGCTTGCGTCAGTTTTTTGTATTTTTTCCCCTTTTCCTTTTTAAAGTTGAGAGAGAAAATGGTTTTGTCTCAAGGAAAAGTAAATGTGAAAGAGGACAAATTAGATTCCTTTGCTTGTCCGAGAATCTGCATTAGACTTTTGGGATGATTTTTTTTTTTCTTTATATAAATATTCTGTGTCGACATGTGCATGTATTTATGTATTTCTATTGATAGTGCTCATTTGTTAATGCTAGATTAGGTTGAAATATAATGAAAATTTTTTGATATTGGTGAAAATCTATTAGTTTAGAAACACAGACTACTGATTAGCTTGTATTTCTTTTCTTTTGTCTATGAGAACAAGTATTTGTGTTGTATTATATTCTTAAAAGCATAGTTTAAAGAATTAAATTCTGCATATATGAATTTAATGAAATGCACTTGTTGGGTTTTGCAAAGGTAAGGTTTGTAGGCTGTGAATGCTTGGTGAATGGGGATTCAGACAATGACATCTCAAGGTAATGGCCAACAGTCTCATTTTCAGCCGTCCCCGTTGACGAGGCAGAACTCATGGTATAGCCTAACTCTTAATGAAGTTAATAGCCATCTGGGGGACGTGGGAAAACCGCTCGGAAGCATGGATCTCCATGAGCTTCTTCAAAATTTATATACTTCTGAAGCAAAGGAAGTCCCTGGGAGGGAGGTGGAGAGTACTTCCGCGTCATCGTCACTCCAACGACAAGCCAGTCTAACATTGGCTAGAGGTTTGATCGGCAAGACTGTTGATGACGTGTGGAGGGAAATCCAACAAGGGCAGAAGAAGAGGTACAACGTGGATGTGAAAGTTCAAGATAGAGAGCCCACGCTTGGTGAAATGACTTTAGAAGACTTCCTGGTACAAGCAGAGCTTTTTGCCGAAGCTTTCTCAAGTCCAGCTGTGGCATTAGACTCTGTCAATGCGATGACCCCACAGAGTTATCCTCATAAATTTGGGTTGTCATCATCCCCTTCCATTGGTGCATCATCAGAGCCAACTACGCCGGGACGGAAAAGAGATGCATTGGAAGCGTTCGAGAAGACCATGGACAGGAGGCTCAGGAGAAAAATCAAGAACAGGGAATCAGCCGCGCGTTCACGAGCTAGAAAACAGGTATCTTCCGTTCCGTGTGTTTGTTTAACCTTTGCTAATTAATTATCTTTATCTCTTTGTTGCTCGTGTTAATCAAATTGTCCTTTTTGCTACATTTAGGCATACCACAATGAGTTGGTGAGCAAAGTTTCACGCTTAGAAGAGGAGAACTTAAAGCTCAAGAAAGAGAAGGTGAGGCATGTTTCTTACATTTTATTTGTTTGTTTGATTTAAAGAATCTTTGAGTTGCCAATCTCTTGTGGCTATGACTTTCCTGTGAGTCATAATCCCGTGAACATTTAGCTTGACAAGGTGATTCATCTCTCATTGTAAAAGGCCTGCTCTTGATCATTTGGAGCGCATCCAATTATATGCATGTATCAGGAACATTTGATGGCTAGGTTCATGCGAATGTACTAACTGAGATCAATTGGTGCTGAACAAACACCCCACCCCTTCATTTTGGAGCTCGGTTTTTAAAATCTTTCAAGTGCAAATAGAAACAAAACTACAATGAAATGCGTGCGTCTTTTGGGTCTGAAAGGGATAATATGTAGGGTTAATGAAAAATAGATCAAGCTTAGTAAATACATGTTTGGAAAAGTATTATGGGAATTTGTCCAAGACAAATATCTAGATTTATCGGTTTATGGAAAAAAAAATGAATGGTTCGTATTGTGAAGCTAATAAGTTTGTGGGATTTTGGAAACAATACGCTCTCA
Source organism: Ficus religiosa (assembly GCA_024759925.1). NCBI lineage: Eukaryota > Viridiplantae > Streptophyta > Magnoliopsida > Rosales > Moraceae > Ficus > Ficus religiosa. The sequence continues at coordinate 16,810 of JAFMPE010153263.1, forward strand.
AGGACAGTCGTTGTAGTTATTGGCTTGACTCTGACTTTTTTATTTTTTGTGTGCACATCCCTGGGCATATAAAACTTTCTACTGATGTATTTTCATTAGTTACACATCTTACCTTTCGGGTTGAGTTTACAACTCAAAGACACGGGGCTGCAAGGTTCTGTAAACTTTTCCTTCTTTTTGGTACCGTAAAAAAAACAATTTATTGTTTGCTTACGAGAGAAACAACTATAGTCTGAGATCTTTTTAAGTAATACCTGTTTAAAGCCTTTTCCTGCCAGAGGGTCAATATTTTTTCTGTACTCAAACAGATTATTAAATTTGTTACCTTTTTGCAATTGGAGCAACTGAAATATTGTGTTGAACTATCCAAAGAGTCATATTCTTTCGTACGCACTTGATATTTTAACAGTTGTAGGAGATTGTAGAGCAAATGACAGGATATTTTTACATTCTAGTTGCTGGTTGTGCTTTTAGGAATGCTTGTATGCTTCTCATTAGTCTCAAACCTAGTACTTTGAAACAAGACGGTCTAGTTTGAATTTTTTGGAACGTGGGAAAACTACGCCATTCTAGCTTATTCGCACACTAATTTGAAAAAAGTCGGAGTCTGTAAGTATAGTTAGTAATGCTCTCGTGTTTCTCGACATTTCTTTTTTCATTTTGTTTGTTGCATGATCAGCATTGCCTTCAATGAATTGATGGACCTCGTTTTACAATTATAGATCTTCTTATAACTGTTGCTAGATTTGTCCACTATAAGTTTATAAATTATAGCTACGTTTTTCTTCTTCTTTTTTTCTCCTTTGTAGGAATTTGAGAATAAGTTCCCATGCGAATCCTCTCATGGACCAAAATACCAGCTTCGGAGAACAAGTTCAGCCTCTTTTTGACTCGTGGCTTGCACCGATGCGTTTTAAAATCTCAAAATTATCGGAACCAGTATCTTGGCTTAGTGTTCGGTTTTGACATAATCGGGTTGCTTGTTCATTATGCTGCTGATATGGTTCTGCCCATGCACTTATGCACGCTGCTGATATGGTTCTGCCCATGCACTTATGCACTAGTTAGAGTTTCGGGGTTTTCTGTAAATCTATGGTTAACCGGGAATGTTGTATACAGCTGCAAAAGTGCCATGTTGATAGGTCCTGGTTCTGTTTTGCTTAAAAAAAAAAAAAAAAAATTTAGGAAAGACTCGAGTGGATGGTATAAGTTGGTGCTTTGTTAATATTCTAATATTGGGTTAGCCATGATAAGTTTAGTTTAATCTTCAGTTTCCCCTGGACAGTGGCTTCCCAAATTGAAAAAGGAAAAAAAAAAAAAAAAAGAAAAAAAAGAAGAAGAAGAAATCAAGAATATTAAGGTTTTTTATTTAATCATCTAAGATTGTTATTATTATTATTATTATTTTATTTTATTTTTTGTTCTAGTCAGTCCCTATCATCAATTTCATCAGACAAGAGATTCATTAGCCTGGAAACAAAAATTATAGCAGAATAAATAATAATTGCAATTTAAGTTAATAGAGGTGAATTGACATGAATATATATATATTTTTTTCAATATTCCAATCTTCCATGGTTCAATTTAGCAAGTAAATTAGGCCAAGCAAATTCGGATCACGGTTGTAGCACATCATGTCCATGTGTGTGTGGGCGTTTCCGTTTAGATTTAAATATCACTCAGCAAGTTGAGGGGCACTCTATACAAAAGTAATTTATCACAATTTAAAGTTCAGAAAGCAACTTACTAACTCGGTCGACGTTTAGAGGACAAAAGCGCCAAATCCTCTTTTGAAATTGGCCATTAAAACTAAAAGAGAGGATATAAGATGCAAATTTGTTTTTAGGATTCCACGAAATGCATGCAGTAAAATCATGAAAAAATCTAGTTTAGAAGAAATGATGAGATGAAGATTGAACAATGGCATCTAAAGAGATGCCCTTTTCTTTTCTCTTCAAGAAATTGGAATACCAATGCGCAGAGAGTTTAGGTTGTCTCTTCAAATCTGGTTCGTCCAAATCTACATAGTACAAGCCGTAGCCGGATTCATAGCCATCCAATATCTCGAAATAATCCATCAAGGACCAAATGAAATACCCTTTCACGTTCGACCCATTTCTTCCCAAGTTCCAAGGATAGGAACCCAAACACAAGTAAAAAAAATAAAATGTCAGCTCAATTCATGTAACTAAAGGGGGAAAAAAAAAGTACTGCAAAAATAAATAAAGGAAAAATTACACAAATAAACTTCATAGTTTTTCTTGTTAATAATTACAAAGGACTAAGATGAATCTCACATGTTAAGAAATTTTCAGCTGCAAAAATCTAAATTTTTCATATCAGTTTTTGTCTTTTTCTGAAAGTCAGAAAAATTATAACTAGTTTTTAAAAAATTTACCGACTTCAATTTAAAAATTCCATTTCAAACTTGTGTTTTAAAAAGAACTAAAGAAGTCAATTTTATCACGGGCAGTTCTAGTTACCACTCATAAATTTTCATTTAGAAAGGTTGCATGAAGTCTAACTAATCATCTATTATCAGAATTTTGGGTTGTTAATCTCCCAACTATTAATATAGCACTATGACAATCCGTTCTCTAAATTTTTTTTTAGCTACTACGTTCTTCAATTTAATTTAATTAATGAATTATTATTATTAATTATTATTAATATTATTAATATTATTTATTTTTTTAACTTTTTGAGTCCCTAAGCATTTTAAAATATAACGGAAGTAGTCACACAATCATAGGATAAATTAGAAATTTATGGAACCAATAACATGAGCTGTAAAACGTTACCTTTGGTCTTATTATATGGTAGTGGAGAGCTAAAATATATACCTTATTGAATCAAGTAGAGTCCCAATATGTGCCTGCAAGTATTCAACCCTTGACCAGTCTTCCAATGTTTTATTGCGTTGAGTTCTTTGACCTGTTCAACACATTTCAATGATCAGCACATTTTTAGCATATGTTTAGCACACCGTACACCATCTTAAATTGAAAATTTTTAGATTTAAATTGAGAATCGAAAATAAATGAATCGAAAATAAATAGGTGTTTGGGAGGGAAAAAAAAAATAAGTGCGGTGCTGATTTTGAAAAAGAAAAAAAAGTTGATTTAGATTTGAGATAAATTGAATTTTTTGACTTCAAGACGATGTGCCAAATACACATTTAACCATTGGATGATTTGCCACTATGGCCATTTTGGAGACCTACATTTAAAATTTGTCTTCATAATAAACTTATTTGCAAAAATAAACCAAACAATTAATTGCCTATCATATACTCATATTATTTAAATTAGGAGAAAAAAATCATATATGGTAACTCCTACAAATCAGCAATATTCTCAAACTAAAAAAAAAAAAAAAAAAGAGATTGTAAATCCCTTCTTTTTTTCGGTGTATAACCGAAATAGACATACCAAAATTAGGGCATGTTGCGATTTTTTTTTAAATATTAATATTGACTTTTTCCCCCCCCCCCTCTCATTTGGCATTTAGTCAACTCTATCCTTAATATAATGACTTGATCATTATGCTATTGCATTTTGTAAAAGCAAACACAACTTGATCATTATATTGACCTAATCATTATGTTAGTATAGTATCTCTACTTATAATATGGACCAAATCAATAATGTTATTAATAATAACATGGTCATTATGATTTAATTATGAAATGTTATTTGAGGAATAGTTTTATAACATGTGATTATGGTATGCCCTTGTGGTAGTTGTGTTCATTATGAAATACTCATTTTTTTTTTATTTTTTATAAATGATTCAATCATCATACTTGTCGATTCTAGCGGACATAACTACTAGTTCGAGGGCTTTCATGACCATATAATACCGCAACTTGATCATTATGTGGCTATTTTTGAAGGCCAACATAATACTGACCTTGGTCATTTAATTATTATACAATATTTGTTGTAAATATAATATTGCTGACAATTGTGTGTATCATATTGACCATGTCCTTCTATTTAGATATCACCTGATCATTATATTTGTTTTTATTGGTCAATATAACACTTACATTATCATTTTGTAATTTTTATGCAATAATTTATTGACAATTTATTTCATTTATTTAGATATCACGTGATCATTATGTTTGTTTTTATTGGTCAATATAACATTGACAAGATCATTTTGTAATTTTTATGCAATCATTTATTGACTTTTTTTTTCAGAATGATCCATATTATAATGACTAGAACTACAACATAACTGATGTTTGAACAAATGGCGTAATGACACAACTAAAAAAAAAAAAAAAAAAAAATGAGAAAAGAATTGTTCAAGGAAAAAAAATATATTGCAAAACAGAAACGATAAAAAATACAGTTTTTTTCAAAAAAAAAAAAAAAAGTAAAAAATTCAGTTTCTCTTTATATTAAATCACAAAACTAATTAAAATTATATTCAGAAATTAGAAGAAGTAGACGCTCAAAAAAAGGGGGGGAAAAAAGGAAAATTATATTAAAAAAAAATCCTCTAACTTCCTTAAAAATAGGATCCACTACGAGAAACATATATATATATATATATATATATAATAAAAGGATAAATTACTAAGTTGACCTATGAATTTTTAACTTTGCGCAACTTTAGTCCCCAAACTTTTTTTTCATAGCTAGAATGCCCTTGAATTTTTAAAATGTTGCTTTAATAGTCCTTTACGTTAATTTTTGAATGAAATTCGTTAGTTAGCATCACTTTTTAACCAAATTACTAATAGATTCCATTTAAAATTAATAGAAATGACTTTGCAGCAATATTTTAATAGCTTAGGAGCATTTCCTGTTCTTTTTCTGATAGCAAAAATAATCATAAATTATTAAAAACATTACTAAAGTAGTCTATTTCATTAATTTTTTGATGAAATCCGTAATTAGCACTACATTTTGATTAAATTACTAACAGATTCCGTCCAAAAATTAACGGAAAAGACTATTGTAGCAAAATTTTAAAAGTTTAGGGGCATTCCATCTATGCAAAAAAATTCAGATACCAAAGTTATGTAATGTTAAAATTTTAAGTACTAAATAAGCAATGCTAGCACAGTGATGTCGGCAACGTTGTAAAAACACCTGTTTTTCCTGTTAGGTACTCTTATAAAAGATCTATGTCTCACCTCAAGGAGAGACTAAAACTTCTTTGGGGATGTGTTGGCTCTAAGCGGCACACCTGGCCTTGGCGAGCTCGAACATCCTTTCAGAGTTTTCAAGTCT
>JAFMPE010153374.1:0-20442 GCA_024759925.1 Ficus religiosa
AGAGAAGCACCTTGAAGTAAGGGGTACACCAGTGGGGTGTCCGCTAAGGGCATTCAAATGCTTAAGTCAGTAAGGAGCACTGATGGGTAAGTGAAGTAGCAGATCATTGGCAAGGAAAATTAGTACATACTTGATGGAGTAAGGCACTCCTCTAGTTATAGGTATTTTCCGTGGGTCCGGGCCCTCAGGTGACCCTGATAGGTCATATTATGAGTGGTCCCAACGGGTAGACATACTCCGAGTGTACGAACACTTGACCTGTAGTAGACAGATGCAACATGTCCTACCATTCAGGTGATGAGAGGACACAAGTGCAGGTCATTAGTACTGGTGCAGGTGGCTAGTACTGTATCAGTTCAGTCAGGTGATAGAGGGTGGCATTGTTGTAGGGATAAGGACATGTACAGTGACAAATCTCGAATGTTAGGTGCCAGGTAGTGCAGAGTAGTGGGTATGACGTGCCCTGCTACAGTACAGTTGTCGGCCGGTATAGGATGGTATGGCTGGCTGAAGTAGCATGGGTCAGCCATCTCGAAAGGGACTTGGTTGTGGTCAGGGAAGTGTTGCTTGGGCCAGTACCTTGGAGCCCAATGGTGATCTACTCAAGGTTCTCAAAGGAGAGGTTATTCAGGGATTAGCAGGTCAACGGAAGTGCTAGTAGGTCAACCTGGTGAGCTAAGGAGAGACTCCATATGCAATCATGACCCGACTTTTGTGGTCTGGTCGAGTCTCATCAGGTGGTCGGATCTTCTCCTCTGGGTGGGCAAAAGAGCGTAATGATTCTCGTGCGGCTCGTTCTCTAGTGAATAAGTAGTCTCTAGTGTGGTAACGATTACACCATCAATAATAGCCCCTGAGCACTCCCGATCTATTTAGGCCGGGGTGTTAGTCGCCATGTGGTCGAGACCATTTGAACAAATCGTGCGCCTTCTCGAGATACTGGTCGGAGTTGATCAACGTTGGTCTGGTCAGAGTTGGTCGTCGCACGTCTGGTTGGATCTAGTCTGATGCATATTCTTAGGTTTCTGACATGTGCAAACTTTTCACCAAGTGTTGTTTTTTGGTTGGTGGAAGGCCAGAGAGACCCTTCGAATTCTGCACTTCCATTTTCCCTCCTCATCTTTTGGGGCCTTCTCTTTTCCATTTTGGCCTTCAGTATTCATGTAATCCTGTCGAGAGCTACCGACCACTGAGAAGACCATCATTTGCAAGTCGTACTCTAAGTGCACGAGAAGTTTCTAGAAGGTTACCCTTCTCTCTTTGTTGTATAGCTATTCCAAGAAGATGAGTGACCTGTCTGGTGACTCCGAGAACAATAATCTCTCCAAGGAGGAGGTTGACATAAACAAGCTCCTCGGAAAGCACTGACTTTTCCAACTCCACTGACCATATCACCGATTCGGTAGAGCAGACCAAGAAGACCCCTGACAACTTGTAGGGCATTTCAAACATCCCTACCCCGAGAGGTTGGCCAGTGCTTACTAGTTACGTGCCAGAAGTTGTCAGTGGCTAAGGCAGATATTGGAGTTGGGTCTGACCACTCTCCTCGATCATTCTTTCATGGACGAGTTAAACAGTGTGCGAGCCTCTGAGCAACCGAGGACGCGAACCCATCCCTAGGTGGTGGACCTAACTGGGGAAAAGGATGCAGTTGCAACCAGAATAGCCAGGCAGCTGAGTACATCTGGTCAAGAGGAGAGCTCAGACAACGAATTTGAGAAATCGGGCAGTGCAACCCATCTAGGCTCACCAGTGCGATCGGAGTCATTCAGTTAGGATCAACGGCATCCTAGTCTATCAGATAGCGGATATGGAGATGGTTAACTGGGCTAGGGTCTGTCCCGTGTACACAGTGGAGTATTTCACTACGACAGTCAACCCTGAGTACTTGAAGTAGTTGCGAGAAGAATTTTAGATCCCAGACGACATCGAGTTGGTCGTGACTGGTTCAGATGACCTACCTTCTTATCCTCCACCTGGTCACGTTACGTTGTCGGCATAGTTATTTTGAGCTGGTCTTTCCTTGCCCTTCCACCCATTTCTGAGGCGGATGTTCCGGAGACAACATAGTCCCCATGCAACTAAATGCCAACACTTACCGAATACTAACCAACTATTTCGTTTTCTAGACAATATTTCTATGCGGAGCTTCCGTTTAGTGCGTTCCAGAACCTTTATCTGATGAAGACAGCTCCCTCCTCAACCGGTACATATTACTTCCAGGTCAATTAGGGGACATTCATCGCAGGTTGCCCGCACTTAGACGAGAACTATAAGCATTTGTGGTTCTACGCATCGAAGCAACAACGGTTAGGTATTGTCCGTGGAGCGTGTATCTCATACCTTTAGAAGGGGTTATACGTGGACCCAAGAACCCCACACGAAGTCCTCAAACCGAGAAAGGATTGAGAAGCTCTGAAAAAATCCGGACACCGAGCGAAACTAGAACCGGTTACTGGCAAACAAAAGTTTGACCAAGCACAACTGATTCTGTTCATCCTCAATGTCTAACTTTCCAAATGACCAATCTTTACCATATCGATCAAAAGAGGAGACCGTGACTTTCGCATTCCCAATGCCCAACCCTAATGTCCACTATAGTGCGCAGACAATGGTTATAGCTGATGGGATTGTTATGTAGACTAGCCAATCTTTTGTCCCCCAGGGAGTGCTGACCAATTCAACATCTGGTCTGCTGTCTGTGGTTCTTCCCCTGGGGATTGGAGCTTGAGGATCACCGACAAGGACCTAGATGAAGTGATCTGACAGCTCTATCCAACACAAGGTCTTTGGATCATAGGTAACCTCTGTCTGCTACCTTCACTAGGATGTGGCTTGACCTTAACTTGTTTTGTTTGCTTGCAGAACCGACCATGGCTGACCAGGGGCAACGGGGATCCAAGCATCTAAATGACCAGGAAAAGACTACACGGATGTAGCATAAGTTTGAGAAAGAGAATGATGGTAACGGGACCTGACTCGGGGGTTCAAGGTTCAGCACAGTGAGTAGGGCTTCAGCCGACCCTCCAGCGACTAGGCTCGGGCAAATTCGGGATGAGTAACCAGGTTCAACAAACCCCCCTGCTTAAGCCAAGCAAGATGAGTAGAGGTCCCGGGAACCACTGGCGTCTATGATTGGGGCAGAGCCAATCAGTAGGAAGCCATCGGTCCAAATGATGATTGTTGCCAAGTTCGACAATCGCCTAACTTCTGAGGTTGCCGAGTCCTCCAGGTGCTTCGACCACATTCGAGCCAGCTAAGACATAATTGAAAAGCTTGTCGAGATACCCTCTCTGATCACTCTTTTTGTTTTTGTGTTTGCTTTGTTTTTTTTTTTTTTAATTCTTTTGATTCTGACTAAGTTAGGACATTATTTGCTTTAGGTGGTCTCCCTCACATTCTCTGGCAATGCTGCGGCGCCGATTCACTCTATTCATATGGACGACAAGGTGGCTTAGCTGGACTGGTTGTCGATGTCAAGAAATGGAAGGACGCTGAGAAGGTTGCCACCGAAAAGGCCAAGAAGGTGTAAGAGCATGCGCTAAAGGCTGAAGAGACAAAGAAGTAGGCTAAGAACGAGTTGGCCTTGGCGCAATGTGAAAATTCTTGGTACTTCCAAGAGGTGCTTCCCACCATTCTCAACCAAGCCCGAAAGTACGTAATTGCCATCTACGAGAACTCTTTGGAGTTTGATGATCTGCTCTTCACCGAATACAAGAAAGGCATGAGGGATATAAAGGCCAGTTCCACCCTAACACAACCTCATCTTGATCGGGTTGAACTAGTCATTCATGCCCAAGATCTCCGAGGAAACCCAAGTTGGTGATGGCCATGGAGCGGTCATCGGCGATGGTGAGGAAGACGAGGTGGTCATGTACATTTAGGTGGCCGAGCAGAGCGTAGTGGTGATCGAAGAGTTGAAAACCACTGCTGAGACGAGGGTGACCAAGTAAGCAGATACACTAGCAAATCCTCCATCCGAGCAGTGAATGGCTCCTCTCCTCCTTGTACTTCTTCTTTTGTCCAAACTCCTTTTCTTTTGTTTTTTTTTGGGCTTGCGGTGTTCGAATTATACCCCTCTCCTTTTTAACAACGAAATTATCCCATTCTTCTCTTTTTTGGTTTCCTATTACTTATTGGTTATATATATATATATTGTTTTGGTGCACATAGTATGTGCGCATATCATAGCCCCCCCTAAACTTGGAGGTTTTATATAAACTTGCTAAGTCTAGACGTGGACGGGTGTCCCAAGCACGAATACTTAGTTATGTTCTCTTCCCGTGGTTGTCATTGGACCCTGAGAACAATGTAGTCTACCGGAGCAAACGTTGGCTTAGGGTTTTTAATTTTAAAATAACCTCTCAAGTCATACCATGATCGGCATGCTAGCACGGGAACCCTAGTTTTTTCTCCTGGCAATCCATGAACCCCGGAAACAAGGTGGTCTACCGAAGCAAACCACGTCAGATGGACTTGCTCGGGTGCCTCATATGGTTGGTTTGAGAGCTTTTTTAAATACCTATTCAAGTCATACTCTGGTCGACATCCCAAAGCAAGAACTCGATTTCTTCTCCTAACGGTTCGTGGACCCCGAGAATAATATGGTCTGTCGGAGAAGACTAGGCTGATCTGTCTTGGACATAAAGAATTAATGCAACGGATAGAGGCGATCTAAAAGGACTTCTTTTCATTGAGATAATTAACTTGTACAAGACTTTAGGAAATAGGATAACTACTAGTAAAAAAGATTGAGGTGGTCGGCATTCTACAGATGACCCAGGACAATTCCATCTTGGTCGACGAGATGGTATGTCCCTGATTGCACAATACTAGTGACCTTGAACAGCTTTTCCCAATTTAGGCCAAAGGAATGATAAGTGCACAAAAATGCACTCTTATTGTTCAAAATTGTCAAAATAAATTAAGTTTTAATTGGATATTTTCATAATATTAATTCAAAATATTTTGATGTGGAAATATTATGTTTCAATTTAATTTAATTTGTTTTGAAGGAAAAACATTTGGGCCAAAATTATAAGCAAAATCAACCAAAAAGCCCAACAAATGCAACCCATCAACCCATGCCACTGAGGCCCGTGATCCTAGCTCCTCCTCCACGTGTGCGCAGCCCAGGCGTGACTTTCGGGCCAAATCTTCACTCCAAGCACGCGCGAAATTCCCTCCAGCTGCCAGCCTAGCCGTACCTCCAGCTAGGCCCATGACAGCAGCCCAGCCCCAGTTGTTCCCTCCACGTGCGCCAGCTCAAGACCGCCCACCAGGCCCCCATGATTCCAGCCCAAGCCTGCAAACCCAGCTCCTCCTCCAGCTGCCCAGCGCAAGTTTAGGGCCAAAAGTCCAGCCCAGGAAATTAGTTTCTCCCAGTTGGATTACTGCCTCTCTCCACTCAGCTTACCAGCCTAACAACATGATTTTTGGGCCAAAAATCTCTCTCTAGACTAGGCATGTAGGCTTATAAAAGGAGGGTTGCTCAACAAAGAAAGAACGTTTTTTTTCCATTGGTTTTTGGGCATTGTTTTTCTCTTATTCTTGCATTCTAGAGTTTTTTGGTGAGGCTAGAGATGATCCTATATGTGAAGTGAATTTGTTTAGGTTTTGATTCTCCAATGGTTTGTAAGGTTTATACATTTGAGTAAATAATTATCTTTCTCTTATTTCTTCCTCATATCAATATATTTTGTTGTCAACTGTTATATAAATCTAGTCAAGCTCTTTTTATGTGATTGTTACAAAATCTAGTATATTGATAGTATTATTTTATAAGTAGTCTTTTACTGTAATATTACCTATGGTATATTGTCGCTTTTGGATTTCTTATAAGATAATTTTTGCTAGTTCTTCACGTGAGAAGTCTATTTACTCAAATACATTTTAATTCACAAGTTCTTCAAATCTTTATTTTCCGATTGATTGTTTGGGATGTGAAATTTTCAATTGAGCTATTTAATAAATCAAAATCCAAATAGGTAAACGAAACATATAGGAGATTCTCGATACTTTACCACTTTTAATTATTATATTTTCTTCATTTTTAAATCACATTGTCTTTAAATTTATTTCAAAACCACAAAAATTCTTCTTCTTCTTCTCTCTTTGTTTACTTATTTCTCTAACGCTTCTACTCTGCTAATCTTTTCTTATTTGTTTTTATCACCTCCTCGTGGGATTGACCGTCCTAATTGTGCTGCAATCGACCGCTTGTTTTTGTACACATTTGGGCGTAATCAAATTTTGGCGCCGTTGCCCGGGAGGTGCCAATGAGCAAGATTGATCAGTAGATATTAAGCCAAAGAGGTAAGTACATTTTTGTTTTTATTCTTATTTTTATTTCTTTTTTTTTTATTATTATTTTTTGCTTATATTATATTTTGTTCAATTTATTAGTTTTGTCGGCTTTTGTTAGTTTAGTTGACATAATATTTGTTTTGTTTACAATTAAAAAAAATTTTCAGTTTCAGTTTTGATTTTTATACGTTTTATCATTTTTGTGTCCATTTGTTCATTTTTTTCCCTATCAGTTTCTATTTCCATTAATAATCTGTCAGTTTTTGGTTATCTTTTTAGTTAATAAGAGGGATAATTTTCTTTTGTTTCCCCTGGTCAGTTTCTTTCTTTTAATTTTAATAGTGTTTAATAGTATTGTTAATAGTAGTTTCCTTGAAGGAACCCAACCCAGGATTTTGGACTAGAACTTTCTTGAGGACCAGGTCTGCAACCTTAAAAGTCCTTGGTTAAAACCTTTTACTGTAGTATTTGGCTACCATTTGGTTACGGATGGTGGTGTGGATAAAGGCTTGTTATCTCCTTTCTTCGTCGAGATCGAGTTCAATTATCATCTGTTCAATGTTGGTCTCATCGTCATAGTTCTATACTCGATAACTTGGTAAGCCCATTTTAGTTGGTATGACCGCCTCTACACCAAAGGCCATAGGGTTTCCCTAGTTGCAATGCAGCTAATGGTCCGGTAAGCCCAAACAACTTTAGACAATTCATCGATTTAGACCCCTTTATATTTTTCCAGCTTCTTTTTCAAGTTCTATTTGATAGTCTTGTTAGTGACCTTGACCTGCCCATTACTTTCGGGATATCCTGGGGAAAAGAATACTTTCTTAGTCACAAACTGTTTACAAAAGGTAATGAACCTTTGGTTATTGAACTATTTTTCGTTGTCCATGACCACAGTATGTGAGAGTCTAAACCTACAGATGATGTTTTCCATAAGAAGTTGGTGAACTTAGCCTCCGGTTGCTGAACGAGGAGCTCCACTTCTACCAATTTTATGAGATAATCTGTAGCTACAAGGCAATCTCGGAACTGGAATCTAGCCATCGGTAGTGGTCCGATCAGATCAAGTGCCCACTTGGCGAAGACCTACGCACTAACTACTGAGGTGAGTTTCTCCGGGTGGAACTTAATCATCCTCACGAATTGTTGGCACTTAATGCACTTCTTAATGAACTATTTAGTGTCTTTATCCATTGTTGACCAGTAGTGTCCCTGATGAAGGTACTTAAAGGACATGGCTTTCCTCCAATAGTGATTTCTGCATACCCCACTGTGTATTTTCTTCATCAAATATTCGACTTCTGCTGGTCCAATGCATCGCTAATAAGGAGCAGAGTGTCCTCTCCAATACAATTTTATGTTGATCACGGTGTATCTTGTTAAAGCACTCTTAATTCTCCGGGCCTCTTCTTGATCCTCCGGGAGCCGAGGAGTGGTGAGATAGTCTACGACTAGGTCTATCCAAATTTTGACCTTCTCGCAACAGAACATCTGCTCGGTGTGCTCGATGCTAGGCTGGTGAAGTTATTCCACCGATACAGAGACTAAGCTCTTATTATCAATGCTGGAGGCTAACTGGGTTAGTGCGTCTGCTAAACTATTCTGGAACCAAGGTATCTGGGTCATGGTGTGCTTCCTGAATTTATTAAGGAAGCACTTAACCTTTCTACAATATTTAGTCATTCATTCCTCATTGACCTGAAATGCCGCTGTCACCTGGTTGACGATTAGCATTGAGTCGTTGACGACTTCAATGGCCTCCACTCTGAGTTCTCATGCCAAGTCAAGATCGGTGATCAGAGCTTCACACTCCACTTCATTGTTTGACGCTTTGAAGTCGAAAAAAAGGGTGCAACTGGTCTTGCAGTGATCGGGGTAATCAGCACCAGTCCCGCTCCAGAGCCTCCCAAGTTAAATGACCGTCCATAAATAGCTTCCATTAGGGGAGGTCGAGATCCAGTGTACTCAAGCCTTCTAGGGTAGATGCGGTGGTGGTTGTTTTCTCCACGGCCCTAAGTTCTAGTCTAGGTTGCTCGGTGAACTCGGCTATGAAATCGGCTAGAGCTTATGCCATGATCGCTATCTGGGCAACATATTCAATGTCAAACTCTCCCAACTCAACAGCCCACTTTGCAATCCGACTAGACAACTCAGGGTTTTGTAAGACCTAATGAAGTGAGTAACTGGTTAGGACACGAATGGGGTTCTCCTGGAAGTAAGGTCTTAACTTACAGGCCGATGTGACTAAGGCCAAGACAAGCTTTTTTTAAGGGGATGTATCTTTCCTCTGCTCCTTGGAACGCCTTGCTACTATAATATAAGGGCATCTATTTTTTGTTCTCTTCTTGGATCTGGACTGAGCTAACTGCCGTTTCTGACATGCCAAATACATATAAAGTACTTCCCCACTCAACGGCTTGGACGGTAGAGGCAGGCTTTGGTACATGGCCCCGACATTCTTTAAACCAAAAGACAAAACCTAGTAACAATATAACCCTTGGTACATTGTAAATGCGGTCTTGGCTTGGTTGGCTTCACACATGAGGATCTAGTTGTACCCGGAGTGTGCATCTATGAAGCTGAGCAGCTCGTGACCGGCCTTTCCAGTGACAAGTTGGTCTATTCGGGGTAGGGGGAAGCAGTTGTCATGACCCGACCTATGTAGGGCCATGACTTCGTACTTACTTAACTTAAATACTAACTTTATAACGACCCGATTTCGTGGAGCCATTACCTTACCATGCTTACTTAAACATACTTCATTTTAAAACTTACTTTTACTTTACATAAAAATACGGAATTTTTTTTTTCTTTTTAAACTTAATTTAAAACTTAACTTATACTCACACTTATTTATATGTACTCACTCGAGCACCGTGCTTTAAAACCACATTTTAACAAATCATACTAGTTATCATATACCAGTACTATTGACTTATCATAACATAATATAAACATATTTTACAAAACATATTTCCTAAAACCCGTGGCGGTGTCCAATCCAAATTTCACAGTCTTTAGTGTCATCTCTCCACAATCTTGCATCAAGCATTACCGGTAGAATTGCTAACCTACAGCATGAAAATAAGTTATGAGCTTATGTTCAGTAAGTACAACTTTCTATTCTGCAAAACATTTTTTTGTGAAAGAATGCATGAACTGATTATGTTTTCTTATGAATCAATTATGCTTGCTTATGTTAATTTGGTTGTGGGCCCCTTATATACCATATGTGCACATACCATGGCACATAACCATAGAGTGGTTGGGGCGGTCAGTCCAATCCAACTTAAACTATAAACCAAACCATTTAACATTGAGTGGTTGGGGAAGCCAAGCCAATCTAACTCAAACCATAGATCAAACCGTTTAAACCCGCCCTCGTGGCAAGTCGGTACGACACAAGAAAACTTACTTGTCTTATCTTATTACATGAAAACTTGTTCTTGGTTGATCATACTTGAAAACTTAAATCTTAATTGTTTCTTACTCTTACTTGAAAACTTAATCTTGTTCTTATCATGTGATTTATTATTAGTGAACATACTTTCATGATATCACAATAATAAAACATAAAACATATGTAAATTAATGCATGAATTTTTTGAAAAACATGTAATGCAATAAAAACATTTTTGCTTATGCTGTAGGCGGTATTGTACTTACAAATTGTCATACCCTCTTGGTCTATCGTTCCATTAAGGCACGACAACATTTCATATTCCTGTTTCAAATAGGGCGTAAGATAAGAGTCGTTCTATGTTACTATAAACCATAACATACTAGATCGGTATCTAATCCGATGACCTTTGGTAATCGTAGATACAAATCCTATCATAGTAAATCGGTATCCTATCCGATTACCATTGGTACCTTGACATAGTAAACCAGTACCCTATCCGGTTACCATTGGTACCTTAATATAGTTAACCGGTATCATATCCGATTACTATTGGTAATCATGGATACAGGCCCTAACATAGCAGATCGGTATCCCATCCGATTATCATTGGTTATACACTTGTTACCATATTCTTATGTAACTTAGTGTATTTTCTTTTCTTAAAAACTTGTTTATTGAAAATGTAAATTAAGTATTTCTTACCATAATACTTGAAATTACCTTTTATAAAACATAATCCGTTTAAGAATCACTTGGGAAATTCCATTGGATTTAAACCTTTTTGAAACCATTTTCATAAAATTTCAGTCTCTTTTTAAAGAGATCATAAAATCTTAGAAACTGCTTTTGAAAACAGCTTTTTAATTTGGTTGAAAGTACATGTGCAGTAATTTCCTGTATCCTGCACAGTTTTGAAAATCCTGCGCAGGAATTTCCTGTATCCTACACAGTTTTGAAAATCCAGTTTTATCTTTAAATAGGTTTAGAATTTGAAAAAGTTCTCTTACTGAAAGTTGTAAATCTCATTGAAACCTACAACTTTTATTTTTTTTTTTTTTTGTTAAAAAACTGAATCTGCCTTTAACTTGCTCGTTTCTCCTTTTGAAAAATTATGGCCGTGTACACTCTATGTACAGACCAGTCTCGGATTTTTATAAAAACAGATACCTTTAAAGTCTTATTTTTAAAAACCATCCATGATGCCCCCTAGGATTTTCAATTTTCTACAACTTTGTAGTTATAAATTTTTTCAAATTCGGCCTCTAGGAGCCTCAAAATTTAGTTTTCAGAAAACTATCTAGTGTAATCCGAAAATTGACAGCTTTGAAATTTGTTGGTTTTTGTTTAAAAATTCGTGCACACTACCTCAAACGGACAAAGGCGTGAGCCTACATCAACATGAAGCATGTTGGATTCGTTCTTAACATTCATTCATACACTTGTTCATCTTTTTGTAAAACACAACATTTGATAACTTTCTAGTTTATCAAATGGTATTTTTAGGTTAATTCCTTAACCAACATATTTAGATCATTCACATAACCATCATTCATAAATCATCCATATTCAAGCATGTGAAAACAAATTCACAAACACTTGGTGAACACATAAAACCATAAAACTCATCCTAGAGCATATCACCAAATAAATGCTTACGGCTATCAACCAAATCATCCTAAGCATCGATCTAGGCCATACCAATCATACAAAACCATAACATAAGGCAACATAAAAAAATATGAGCTTATGCTATTACAAACCATGGCTTCAAATACACATAAATTCCATAAATGAAATTCTCAGTTAGAGAGTTGAGATTGTACCTCTAAAACTGTGAAAGAGTGGTTCTAAATCCTTGCATGAGCAAAAATTTGCTCCACCACCCTCCATAGCAACCGGCCATCTTTCTCTCTCTTTCTTTTTTTTTTTTTTTTTTTCCTAAGGCTAGAGAGGAAAGTTAGAAGTGAACTAGAAATTGGAAGGTTCAACTAAATGGTTCTAGTTCTAACATACAATCCCTATTTATAGGTGGAAATTTCTAAATTTTCCCCAATTATTTTTATTTCTAAAATTCTCCTTGAATTTACATATTGGTCCTTAAAAGACAAAATATTTGCCTTCCAAGTCTCTAAAAGTGGCCGGCCATGTGGAGCATGAACCTTCAAAAAAAATCTTTTCAAACTTATTTCTAATTCCTTGTTCCCCAAGGCCACCCAATGTAACCGGTTAATGTGACCAGCCATTTGGCCTAGTTTGAGGCTTTGGTTAATAAAAATCCATAAATTCCATAAATCAAAAATTGTGTATTTATCTACATTTACTTGGTCTCCAAGTAGAGCCATTTCTTGATAATCCAGATAGTGCCAATATTGTTTTAACTATTAACAGTACAGGAATACTGATCTGCAGTCCAGAATTTATCTGCACTTAATTAAACTGCATATAGGATTTTCTTAGGGCTTGAAGCTACTTAGTCCTTATTGCTCCAAATGTTATTCCTGGTTTTTCTATAGTGATCTCATTCTTTATTCTTACTTCTTCATTCGTAATGACGATTGACCACAGTATAATTTCAATACTGCTTATTATACTGCAATACCATCTCATACCAATCATGAGTAATCCTGGTCATACTTAGGCCAGAATAAAAACATAAATTATGATTCTGCCTTTTTACCAAAAGGCCTCATTCTTGACATAATAAACTTATTATTGAGTTTCATAGCTAATTAAATGAGAACTCAAATATATACTGATAAATCAGATCATGCATTCATATTAACATACATGATACAAACTTGGATTTCCTTTGTATCTCAGGATATCACAAGTTCGTCAAAATTTTGGGTTGTTACAGCAGTTTTGTAGTATATAACAGACTCACCATTTGTCATTGGCTTTCTTGACCAGGACTACTTTCGCACATCACTCCAGATAGCTCACTTCTCGGATGAAACCAGCAGTAAACAACTTTTTCACTTCCTCATTGATGGCCTCATACCCTTCAGGGTTGAAAGCTCTTCTCTTCTGGACCACCAGTTTATACTTAGGGTTCACACGTAGTCAGTGACACATCACCATCGGGTCTATCTCGGGCATATCCTCATGGGACCAGGCGAAGGCGTCTCTGTATTCCTGGAGAAATTGTTCTAGTTTCACTCAGATTTCTGGCCGGAGCTTTGATGCGAGTAGTACTATCCTGTCCGGGTACTCGGGGTCCAGGTAGTAGGGGACCAGATCCTTGACAAGTTGTGCTCGGGTTTCCTCTTTGGACATGAGGGTCGAGGTCACTCAATGGTTTGATTTCGTCATTTAGGGTGTCAATCTCATCAATCTTGAAAATGGTGGTCACTACAGCTGATTAGGCAATCAACATAGCCAGTCGAGGTACTTTGTGGCACACGTTGTTCACTGTTTCGACATAGAATTTCCTAACCCTGTCCTGGTTTCACCTGAAAATCCCAACTTCGTTAAAAGTGGGGAATTTCATAGCTAGGTGATAGGTTGATACCACTACTTTCAAGGCATTCAAGGTTGGTCTTCTCCAGATAACCTTGTAAACCGATGGTTTGTCGACGATGAGGAACTCCACCATTCGGGTAGCCTTTTCTGGTCCATCACCAGTAGTGATTGGGAGATAGATTAGACCGGCTGCTCGGACACATTTACCGGTGAATCTATACAATGGGGTTTGGATGGGCGCCAAGGTTGCTCCACCAATTTTTAGCCTGGTGAAGGCATCCATGAATAAGATGTCTACAGAGCTCCCGTTGTCGATCAGAACATACCAAACAGTGTTATCGGTTATCTTGATTTCTTTGACCAGAGCATCATTATGTGGGTGGAGAAGCTTATTAGCTTCATCATCAGTGAAGGTGATCGGGACACTATCTTAACGAGATAACTTTGCAATGTGTTCGACCATGTTAATGTATTTCCCGTGTGCCACCTAGCTAGCGTCCCGAGTATAGCTTCTCCTACTGTTTACCGCATCACATGTGGCTGCTCCCCCAAAAATGGTATAGACAATGTGCTCGAGCTCCCCGACGTTGGTTCGATCACCTATTCCCGAAGCAGGGTATGGTCAGACTTAGCCGGCTTTATTGGCACCACTTGCCAAGGTAATGGCCTTCTCTACAAATTCTCATAGGTGCCCGTCTCAGATTAGGAACTCGATTTGGTCCCACACTGTATGCAATCTTTCGTTTCATGGCCGACATCCTTATAGAAGTTGCAGTACTTGTTATAGTTCCTACAAGACTAGTCCATTTTGATCAGCAGTGGGTCCTAGAGCAGTCCCCTCCAATAGAACTAGTTCATCACATGTTCTACCATAATGACTAAAGGAGTGTACTAACGGAACCTTCTTGTAGGTGTTTTGGGCTCTGATGCAGCTTTAGCTTTGCAGGTGGCCATCTCGGTGGTTGCTCCGGTCTTACATGCCCCGTCCTTCTTGCTCTTGTTCTTCCCAGCGGGTCGTAATGTTTCTACCATTGAAGAGTTTGGCCCCTTGATGTACTCCTCCGCCTTGGCATGTTTCTAGGCTATCCCTCTCAAGTGCACAAAAGTAGGGGGAACATTACAAACGATGGCCCATAGTAGTTTGTTGTCCTTAACTCCCTCTCGAAAAGCTTGTATGAGGGTGTCATCAAAGCAATTCTTACCCTTTCAAAGGCTCATTCTTGCCTTGTTTAACTCTAAACAAGTATGAGGTCTCCTTCTTCCAGGTGTTGGCATTGAGGAAGGCCACCGAGAAGGCATCAGATAATTGCTTGAACAAGTCCATCGTCCCCGGCATCAGTCTTCAATAACACTGCTAAGCAATATGACAGTCGGCATTTTAAATCTAACCGAGTAAGGTACAACCATGATTGAAGAGGTGAAAGGCTAATCGACTGCTCTGACCTATTCCAACCCATACTGTTGACTCATCAGCAGGTCAAGCTGCTGTTGGAGGTAGTCCAGTTTATTCTGGTCGTCCGTCTCAAGCTTTGGTGGTCTTTCGACTAAGTGGTCTTCTCGGCATCAACTACGATTGACCCTTGATCGTCCTAAGCAGTTGAATACATAGGTCCTACTCCTAGAGATGATCACCATGTCTTCTCAGTGCTGATCAAGGTCACGCCTGCTCCATGCCACTAGGGGTGTGGAGATCAATTCCTCGTGGTCTGCCCAGGTTCGTGACCAAGTCACCCTAGCATGGCGACTCCTCGAGCACTCACTGTTTGGATTGTACTCTTCAAGATCTCATCTCCCTCTTCTTGGCTTCCCCCACGTGCTCTGATCGCCCATGTGCTTGACCACTAGGCTGAGGCTTATCGACCTCTCAACTGATCAGTGCCGCCAGCCAGTGAGGAGTCGTTTGTTTCTTCTTCCCGTGCGGGATGGGATAGGGTGCCTTAGAACTCCTTAAAGGCATCGATGAGTACCCGAACGGTCACCATCAAGTTATAGATATTCCCGGTAAGGATCTCCATCTGAGTGGGTTTTCACAATGCTCGCGCACTGCGCCTGCGTAGGGCTCACCGAGTGCTTTGAGAACCAATCAGGGCAAGGGTTCTTCTGGCCCCAATTTTCTTGGTTGGCCTACTCTTATATGGGCTTAGCAAGGTATGCGAGTGGTGTGGAAGAGCAGGTGAATAGAGAATAAGGATGATTGGGAAGTGGTAACTGGAAAGGTGTGGTGCCCTCCTTCTAGTGCCAAAATGTTGATGCCAAAAGTCTTTGACACAACACTAGATGGGATCACTTAACGTGATCAGCCTTGTACTATTGTGCTCCATCTAGTCGTCTATAAAAGAGAATCATCTCGGAGTAACGGAGACACCAGTGAGGTGTTTGCTAAGAGCACTCTGATACTTAAGTCAGTAAGGGGCACTGATGAGCAAGCGAAGAAGCAGAGCTTTGACAAGGTAAATTAGTCCATACCGAAGAGAGTAAGGCACTCATTTTTTTATAGGTGTTGCCCACAAGTCCGAGTCCTCGGCTGACCCTGATGGGTCACATTCCGAATGGTCCCAACAGGTAGACATTCTCTGGGTGTATGGATACTTGACCTCTACTATACGGATGCCATGTGTCTTACCATTCAGTGATGGGGGGACATAAGTGCAGGTCATTAGTACTGGTGCAGGCGGCTAATACTGTGTTAGTTCGATCAAGTGGTGAAGGGTGGAGCTGAAGTAGGGACAAGGACGAGTACAGTGACAGATACTGAATGTCAGGTGTCAGGTGGTGCAAAGTAGTGAATATGGCATATCCTGCCACTATACAGTTGTCAGCCGGCACGAGACGGCGTGGCAGGAGCAGCATGGGCTTGCCATCCCAAAAGGGACTTGGTTGTGGTCAAGGAAGTGTTGCTCGGGCCAGTACCTTGGAGCCCGATGGTAATCTACTAGAGGTTCTCAAAGGAAAGGTAATTCGGGGATCAGCAGGTCAACGGAGGTGCTGGTAGGTCAACCTGGTGACCCGAGAAGAGACTCCATATACAGTTACGTCCTGACTTCTCTAGTCTGCTCAGGTCTCATCGGGTGATCAGATCTTCTCCATTGGGCAGGCAAAAGAGCCTAATGATTCTTGTGAGCCTCGTTCCCTGATGAATAGGTGGTCTCCAATGCAGGAATGATTACACCATCAACAGGTCATTTGGTAAGAAGGGAGATGTGTTGATCAATCTTGAATTTGTTCATGCATTTCATATCGTGAATATGGACATTGAGTAATGCTTGCTATGTCTCTTTTGTTGCAGCATTTAGCTAAACTAAAAGGTATCAATCTTTTCGGCTCCATGTACCTAACACAAGTTCTTGACGTTTCTGGTGCTCCAAATATTAAGGGCATGAATTCAGGTTCTGTGCACGTTTGATTGAAGTTCCATCATACTTTCAACATCTTCAAAAAGCTTAAAGAGCTTTACTTGATAGGCTGCTCATCTTTGAAAGTTAACAGGGCGTTCACCGAACCACTTGTGCATGATGCATCAGAAGGTGATTATGCATGTATGCTTAAAAAATAAACATTTGTTTCGATTTCTAATCCAAATCAAGTTCCCTAATCAGCAGCTGTTCATGATTTCCCTTTTGTGACTTTTTTTCAATGTTGGGAAGGTTTCGAAAAATCTCGGTGACTGTGGAATTTATAAAGACTCCCGTATTTGATTTTGCAGCGATTAAAGAGCTACCGATTTCAATTGAAAATATATCTCGGCTTAAAATATTAGGCCTAATTTTTTTTGCAAAAACCTCAAGTTTCTCACTGACAGTATGCGAAGTTTAAGCTCTTTACAAAAAACACATAATTGTTTTTGTCGAAAACTCGAATCATTGCTGATACTTTCTTCGTCTCTATCAGTTCTCGATGTGAGGGGCTACACTTCCTTGAAGATCGTTTCGGGTTCAATACCTTTGGTCAAACAAAATTGGGATGATCTCTAAAACAGCGGCTATAAGTGGGAAGCACATAGACTTTTGGACTGTGAAATGTTGGGTGGAGAATGCACGCAAAGTTCTTATCGATTATAGGTGATGATGATAAATTGTCATCGTATTGAATTCTAAACACATGTCCGTGTTTGTGAACCACACTTACAATGACTTCCTTACGTCAAGCGATGGACCATTTGATGCAAATGGGATCGACGGTAAGTACCCTAAAGCAGACGAAGAAAGATTTCATGCAAGTGGGAATAAGTTCACTCCTACTACTACAGCCTCTTTCACGTCTCAATTTTCCCTTGGAAATAAGGAACTTCCAAATATCAAGAAGTGTGGAGTTCAACTCCTATATACCGAAGAGGCGGAGTGATTTGCTTGCGTTTGAGGAGCGGAGTTTGAATCAAATGGAGGTGAAAGCATTTATTCCGAACCAGATCACAAAAAAGATGAGTGTCTGCATCTAGAGGAGGAGGTGCCATTTGTTCTGTATCAAATCAAGAACATCACATTGCATTTTGAGTAAAATATTAAATTAAATAGGTGATCTAAACGTGTATTGAGTTTTATATTGGTAAGATTTTCAACTTTGCTGACCTTTTGATAGTGTTTCTTCTTATCATGGGGTGGCTCACCATCTGTGTATGTCGGGTTGGCCCTTTTTTTTTCTTTTTTCTTTTTAATACAATCTGTTTAATTCTAATTAGGTGTTTTGTAAAGCATTTCCTGTTGTGGTTATATATTAAAGAAAAAATAAGCAATCTCACTAAGCAAACGGGGTAATCACATTAAGAGTATTTAATATTGTTGTCCCTTAAACTTGTTGTCTTTCGGTAACATATTCACAAAAATTTGATGTTGACAATTTACCCCATGTTAGATCGTTATAATGTCCACCATATGGCTTTAACACCTGAAAACAAAAATATTGATTTTTTCTATTCCTCCCAAGCAATATACTTTTACCATTTTGAATACCAAAAACTAACCCCACAAAATACTTGAACCTTAATTTTCTTTTGATGCCTCTCTTTGGACATTTTTAACCAATCTAAACCAATAACAATTAGTCAGCCGAATACCAACATAATCACATATTCATTAACCAACCTCCAAATCATACTTAATGTACTCGCATAGAACATATGATTTCACATACAAAGCTTATTAATCAATCAATTAACCCACGTTATCCCAAAACTTATTAGTTTATCTAATTAACAGTATACACTAAACTGAATTTTGAAAACCAAAATAAAAAAGTTTGAATTTCAAATTTTAAATTTTGATCTAGTAGTTTACTGTTAATAATCTACCATCTGCCACTGGAATCAACATTGGCCACAGCTCTCTACGATCGCCAGTCACTAATGCCAATGCATTATGCTCTACCAAAGCCTTTTTGTTTTATTCGCTTCCGTCGTAGGGGTGTTTGGGTGATGAGTTTAAATTCATCACTATCAACTCAATTTTTTTCTTTTTCCTCAAAAGTTTTTTGTCTTTTCTGAAAAAGTCAACCAAAATCACTATTTAAACTTACAAATTTCAACTCAAACTCATTCACCAAACACCGGGTAGATTTTTTTTTTTTTTTTTTTGAGTAATCTACAAAAATATTTTTCATTTTTAAAAAAGAAATCATATAGTCTCTAACTCTGGTAACTGAAAGATAATCTGATAGATCACTTTTAATAGTTAACCAGTATACACTAAAATTAACTTTTTTCAATTACAAATTTTGTCTTAAATGGTTATTTTCAACATTTACGCCATCCAAATGTTGAGTCCCTTTTTGGATTGCTAGATGAAAATTTGAATGGTGCATTTAAATAGTGTTATTTAAGCCTCCATTTGGTAAGTTAGTTAGAGATAAAATTTTTAAGTTGAAGTTGGTTGACTTTTCAAAAATTAGTTATAAATTTTGTTGATTTCAAAAAAAAAAAACAAAATTGAAATGGAAAAGTACAGTTTAATTAGAATTGAACCTTAATGCCAAACAAATAGTAAATGTTTGAGAAAGAGTGAAACAAACATTTCTTAATCATTTCAACAGCAAGATCTTTCTTACTATATATATATATATATATATATATTTTTTTTTTTTTTTTTTTTTTTTTTGTAAATTGGCGTACCAGCGGCGCCTTGAGTGTTGATCCAAATATATGAATATCTACTTGAAGTCGCCTCAACATAAATCATCTCTCGGAGGAAAGTAGATCATGTCACAAACTTTTCGAAAAAACAAACCATTCAACTTTATTTTACAGATTACGGACTTTGTGTTTAAACTATAACCTTCAAATTACATGATATCCCGCATACAAATATTTAGTCTATAATTTAAGGCTTGATATTTACTTAAATAGATGAAATATACAATAATTATTTTAAAAATTCATCAAAATATTGGTTTTAGAGCATGAATACGAATAGATTATATACAATTCTTTAGTATTCATTTGGATCATAAGTTGAATTGAATATTCATTCAAACTGACTATTTATACTTAAATATCAAATTTGAATTGTATATTCAAATTTAATATATGTTTGGATAGTTTTACTGAATGTAACATTTAAATAGTGTAAAATGTTTTTTTTTTTTTAAAAAAAAAAAAAGTGGAACGAATTTTCTTAAAAATGAAAACTTGAATTTAGTTTTGAATTGAATTATGAAACAGTGAGAACATTTAAATGTTTCACTACCATCCAAACAAATATTTATTGGAGTTACATAATAATTATTGGAGATGGTGATCCAAACGGACATTTATTTTCTATTTTCTTTCTGTCTTACTAAACAAACCACTATCCAAACATAGTCCAATACAACATACACTCTGTTGGATTTAAATTATTGCTATTAGAGTTGGTGATCTAACCAGACCCTTGCTTCCCATTTTCTATTTCACGTGTCTGGCTATTGTCTTTTAGAAATAAAATGAAAATTTAATAGTGTTTTTTTGGACCTAAAAACTCCTCCCATTTTAGAAATGAGATGGAAAAAGCCCACAATTTTCGAAATCAACCCTTACACACATTTCCATTTCAAATATATTTTGTACAGTAATATTTTCAAATTGAAAATTTTCTCTCCTCTGATTTAATGTTTAAAATTTCTTAATATTTTCATTTTATCTCCGATTAAAACGATTCTTTTTTTCAACGGGTTCATAATTAATAGAGGAACAAATCTTATCCACAACCAATTAAAATATGATAAGATTTATTAAATTTGTTAAAAAAAACTAATTTTCAAATAATTTTTTTATATTTGCCTAAATACCATTTCAGAAATTTCAC